>JAODGE020024494.1:0-82155 GCA_027574965.2 Ecitophya simulans
GAATGATAAGGGCGCCTTCAACAAGCCTCCTTAGCTCAGTGGTAGAGCACTGGTCTCGTAAACCAGGGGTCGTGAGTTCAAACCTCACAGGAGGCAGGTCAGCTTGATGGCATTCTGGCCAACATCCCTCCTTTGATTGGCGTATCGGAAAAAAGCCAGGCATAAGTTTTTAGTAGTCGTCTCACTTATTGCTTAAACATTTATTTACACCTAATATTTAAACACCAAACAGAACAATATAATGATAAGGGCGCTGGCACCAAGCCTGCTTAGCTCAGTGGTAGAGCACTGGTCTCGTAAACCAGGGGTCGTGAGTTCAAACCTCACAGGAGGCAAGCTTTTTTGATGACTTCCTGAGCCAATCACTTCTATTTGGTGGGCATATCGAAAGAGAAATCTTTTGTCGAATTTTATTCATTGGAATCGTGAAAGGTAATTCTTAGCACGTTAAATCTCCAAACGTAAAAGCTCAGTGCTTCTTAAATCGGGAATCGTGACTTTAAACCTCACAGGAGGCGGGTCTATTTGATGACGTCCAGGATCAATACCGGTTTTTTGATAAGCTTATCGAGAAGAAGGCAGATAATCTTATTTATTGAAAAAATTATTTGTTTTTCGTACCTAATATTATTAGACAACTAATCAAAACAATAAAATGATAACGGCGCCAGTATCAAGCCTCCTTAGCTCAGAGGTAGAGCACTGGTCTCGTAAACCAGGGGTCGTGAGTTCAATCCTCACAGGAGGCACGTACGTATCAACTGTTTTGGCATTTGAAGACTTTTTGGAGAATTTGGATGAAATTGGGCACAGACAACATTCTGAATGTGCTTTACGCAGGTCATGGCCCGAGGCAGAATGTACCTAACGCCTCTTCAGCTCTTTGTCAGTGGCAGAACACCGGTCTAAAGTTCAGTCGCCGCAGGCGGCCGGACTTCTTTTTAATATGCGAGTTTTTTCAGTTCGAAATTCGAATAATAAAAAACTACGAACACAGTCAAGACTATCGCCTGGCATCGGCACGCCCCAAGCCTCTTTAGCTCAGTGGCAGAGCACTGGTCTTGTAAACCAGGGGTCGTGAGTTCGATCCTCACAGGAGGCAGCGGGGTTGCTTTTTGAAATGTTCCATTCGAAATTCGACATTCGAGAAGCGACCGTCATGGTGCGGAACATGACCTCGGCATGCGTGGGTGGCTACCCCCAATCTCGTTTTCATGCAAAACACGCCATTCGGTACTGGAATTGGCATCTTCCATTAGACATCTACAAACATTCTCAGAAAACCCGGCACGACGGCGAACCAAAACAAGCTCGGTTCATGAGAGTCGTCGTAAGTGAAAGCGTTCGTAAAGGGGACAAGCACCACTCGGCCGCAACAATGACGAGACGCATGCAAAATGCAAAAGCGCGCATTATCCCAGCATGCAGCGGCAGTTCCGGCGCGGCGCGCTGGGAAGAGGCAGCGCTCGACGCCGCTGCCCGAGTTCAACTACACGCGACCGCGACGTCCGCGCCGCGCGAGAGCCGCGAGACGGCGTCGTTCTGGTACGCCGCGCCGCGCGCCGGTGCCGCTGACGGGAACGCACCCGACGGGGCCCAAGCGTCGGCGCGCGCGCGGAGAGACCACTCTTGCGTTCGGTCTCGGTGCGTGCGTTTCGTGCCACAGCCGTCGCGCGCCAGGTCGCGTACTGCCCGCGCACTGCGAAAACACCGCGCGCCGCGACAGCGCGTCAAAACATCGCCGACCGCCGCTCGGCACGCCAGGCGAGCAGCGCGCGCGCGTCGTACCACGGGCCCGTCGAAAACTTCGATCGACACCTGAATTTCCGCCGAGCGCCGAAAACGTTCCGGCCGACGCTCCGCCGGCGACCGGCGCGCACGTTTATAAGCGAGCGCGCGCGCTTCCCGGTCATTTCGGCGCGAATGTCCGTGCGAAACTGGACGCGACGCGCGCCGCTGCGAAAAGTACGAGATTCGAGCTAATGCAAGGATACGAACGCGACTGAGACTGATAAAGAGTTGGTGTTTAACGATAAATCTGGCCGAACGTTGCGCTATCGGTGCACACGAACCGAGCCAGAAGCGGCGAGAAAGAAAATAAAAGTAAATGTCGTGCGCGCACTTTGAATCCACACGCTAATCACAAGTTGGTAAAAGTGCACGCGGACCAATCGAGAAGAGGAATAGTTGCGAGTGGCGAATTGCCTTCTTTTTTACCATCGCGCGGATATTACACCGGTCTGCGCCGGAAGCTTATTATGAACGTGAGTATTACGTTTCAATTATTTTATTGTGTCGCGCGTTGATTTTATCGGATTTTGCGTCGCGCGTGTGCGTGCTGATTGGACGTGTCGCCATTCGTTTTCACCTCGTTTCCTATTTTCACATTTCGAATCGTTTTCGCAGTCGGCGCGCGTATTCGAAAAAGATGTAATCGAACACTCTGACGTTTATCGCCGACGCGATGTTTTAGCGCTCGCCGGGCTGTTGTGACCGCGTTGCGTAATTATTACCACTCTTCGTGTGTTTGTTGCATGCCGCCACAAATCGGGAACTAATTAGCGTATTAATAAACACAACAAAACGCGAGAATTGCGCTCCACCGACTTGTCGCGCCAGTCGTGCACGGCTCGTTCGCGACAAATTAGCGTGTAATTTGATTTTCTAATTTGTTACATATCGCGATTATTCAAGTGTTATGCCGGCGCCGGATTTGTGTCGCGTCGCGGCTGCGGTTCTTCCTCGTGACACGAACGTGCTGCGGTTTTCGTCGGGCGATTAAGGGTGCCGCGACGAGAAACGAAAAAAGGCGCGCGCGCAATCGACGAAACGCACGGTTCGGTCATGGAAAGCCGCGCGCGAGCAATTCGTTTGCGAAACGCGTCGGGATTGTCAATATTTATAGTGGCGGCGGGAATGCGAATCGAACTTGGCGAATTGACAATTTCCAAACGCCGGTGCCATTCATCGCCGCGCGACGAATGAAAAGCGTCGGCTCGCCGACGACGGCGATCGCGCGGGCGGCGAAATTCGGCGGCGTCGTTTTTTGTTGGCAAACGGCGAGCGCCGTTTTGCGTTCGTCGCAATTGCAAAATTGGCGACCGACGTTTTCGTGCGCGATGATTTACGCGGCGCGCGAGATGTCGCAATGCCGCACACTTGGCCACCGCCGCGCCGCCGGCAGATGCAATTGATACGCAATTCAAATAGGCGAGCGAACGCCGGCCGGGAAAAGACGACGCTCGGCCGGGCGCGAAAATCGATAATTCGAACCGGCGCGCTGTCATTTTCCGCGAGCCATCCTGCCGCGCGCGGTCAACGATACGCGAAATTTGCATCCGCGCAGATGCGGCCCATTGTGCGCGTCATTATTCAATGGACAATGCCGATATTGTTCGCATGTTTTGGGTTGGGCAGCTCCAGAAAAGTCGCGCGTCGACGAGCACGGAAAGCGCGAGCAACATTCTGGAAAGAGCATACCTACGGCCGGACGTCGTGCGCACGTCGCGCTAATAGGATTAGTGCCCTGTCCGCTGCTCCGCCTCGCGCTCCACAATCGCCGCGCACCCTCGTTTCACCTGCGCCGGCCGCCGCCCGACGCGCTTCAAGCATTCGCACCTTGCGCCTCGCCGCGACACCGTGCGTAAAACGTCGAGGGCTTCGAGTATTGATTCCGCCCTGCCGACCGCGCTGGAGCATACAAACACGTACGAGAGCCGTACGCGCCACGTTGGCCGAATTCGTCACTCGCGGGACGCCAGCAGCAGCAACACTTCCTAGAGTTGAGAGACGCTAGACGCAGTCGGTGGCCAGTTTCACCTTCGGCGAGTAAAACCCCGAGTTCGTCGTATGTCGTCGATTGAGACAAACAGCTACATAAAGCATTCGGCATCGCTCGCGGATAACGACGACAACTTGTACGCCGACCGCAAGTCATTTCATTCGGAAAAAATAATCGCACCTTTCGCTGACATTTGAGGTGATCACTGGTTCTACCGCTGAAACAAAATAATCCACGCAGGCGTAAATTAATTATACATGTCTTGACTCGACTACAGGTGTACTGGGTATTTTTAGAACGCACAAACATGTTAAATATCAATGGACGTAATGCAAATTGAAGATTTTCTAAGCGAAACGTGCTCGAACGGGTAGCGTTTCGTGTTTTTACACAGCAACAACAACAAAAAAACACACACAGCGAAACAGTGAAAACATTGTGGATGAAAATGCATCGAGCGTATGTGTAGCTGATTACTGTGAAGATGTCGGTTGTAACGTCGGCGTTCGCGAATTGAAAAGAAGCACCGATCCATGCGCAGTTACTAATCGCTAATAATATCCACGATCGCAGGCAATCGACGCTTGAATTAATGACAATAACATTGAAACGAAAACGAACCGGTGTCGAAAAGCAATGACGGGTAGCGATTGAATGGTAATTGTTCGCGCACGAGCGATAATTCTCCGTGCGCCTTGTTCTCCTGGATGTCATTAGGCTTCGAACGTTATCGAACGAAGCGCCCGCGATTAATGAATAGGCCCGACGCGCGTTATCGCGCAGTTAATTGTTTCGTGGAAACAGGAACGACTGACTCATCCGCCGACCGGACGGACTTCGGTCGCGACGCGCAGGGAAAACTCAGCCGGCGGCGGCGACGGCGGCGCCGGCGCCCGTTCGGTGGTCGAAAGTTCGCGCATTTCCGCGCGGCACTCGTCGCTCGTCGTCGGCTATTGAGCCGTGTCGTCATCACGGCCGCGGTCGGCGCGCGCGCGCGCGGCGATGAAAAAAGATCAATGCACTCGAACGTAATTATCCAATCGACGCGCAACTGAATACCGTCCCGCCGGCCGTCGAGGACGATAGCGAGCGTGATAACGCGACGCGCGGAGGGAAAGAAAAAACGCCGCCAACCTTGTCACAATGCCGCGCCAATAAACGGCCGCCAGTCGTGCGCACGAGCATCCAATAATATAAATACAATAATATTTTACGTTCGACCACGCTTGTTGTGACAAGCGTTGCCGATCCGACGGTGATATTCGGACGTCGCGCGTTACGCACGTCGCTCGTGTCGTCGGCGGCGTGCGCGTCCGACGCACGCGACATTCAAACATCGACGTCGACGACGCGGCGGCGGCGCGATGTTTAAAATTACCGACGCCCGTATTTTGACGACAACATCATAATACGGCGCGCGTAACGCCGCCGATAAATGCGCAATGGGGCGTTGCGGCTCGTGCGACATTTCGTTGCACTCGCGCCTCGGCGAACGTTGCGCAACGATTAGCCAATTGACGAGCGACGGCGAAAACGGCGTTCATCGCGACGAATTAGATTTGTAAAACGTCGAATGCGTCGTCGGCCGGCCGATCGACGTGCGGGCGGCGATCGCGCGAACTGCGAAAATCAATGTCGGCGGCCGCGCCAAATTGCAACAAACAAGTCGCGAGCGCACGTAATAAATTCGCGCTTTTTTTTGTTCGTTCCGACCTCGAATGTCGAATTTTCTCAATTTCATCACTTGGCGAACGCGTGTCGGGCGCGTGTGCGCTGGTTTCCCGTCCGTCGAGCGCCTAAACTGCACCTCTCGCGGTTATCGCTTTCCTGCGAGCAGGCGCGACGCGTCGAACGTCTAAGTTTTCATCCGAATCGAGCAACGGACACGTTTTCGATCGCTCCCGATCGATTAATTTTCCAAGCAGTTTCCGACGCGACGACGCTTATTATTCTAGCACGCGCTGCTATCGCCGCCGCCAGCACGAACTCGAACGATGACGTCGCGATCCGAGAAGTATTCGGTCTTGTTTCCCATGATCCATAAATTTCGCACCAAACGCGCGAGAGGGAAAAGTGAGCAAAAGCGGCAAATCGGAATGCCGCGAAACCGGCCTCGCAAATCTCGCGACACGCGGAAAGAATGCATTAACGCAAGTGCGCCGGTTGCCGCCGAATTTATTAATAATCGGCGCGCCGGCGCGATAAGAGGCGGCATTGCTAATGCCGCGCGATTCGCTCAGCCGAATCGTTTTCATATCGACATCGATTCATACTCGCCACGTTATGCGCGGCTAATTATCGCGCGATAATTAAGAATCGAATCAATTAATCGGCGCGTCGGCCGACGCGCCGCACCGCCGAGCAATTTCGCTCCGGCGCACTTGGCGCTCGACATCAACGCCGTCTCCGGTCGGACGCGCTGCGAGCGAAGTGAACTTTGCCTCGGTTACGAACTACGAAAGTTCTTCAACTCGACGCGCGCCGTTCGATTTGGAAGCGTACGTATTTCTCATTTTATTCATTGTCCGACGTGCGCGACGCCGCCGTCGCCAAGCGAAATTGGGTTTAATCGCTCTCGGGCTCGCACACATCGAGAGCGATTAACTGAACGTCCAGTCAAGGTCTGTTCATATTTTTAATTGTTTCCGAGCGATAGCCGTAGTAAACAGATGTGTCGACCGGCTGAAAATTAAGTGAAACAATTAAGGCGGAAAGTGCGCTCGCCCCGGCCAAATTGAGCGCAATTGTCGACGCGCATCAGAAGGAGTTTTCAATGTCGTGCGCGAGTCCTGCGCACGACGTTGGGATCAATTCGGCGGTAGCTTTCCGGTGTGTACTACGCGTTTCTGGATGGAACACCAGACGAATATAATGCGAAAAAAAAAGGCGCGCGCCGTTGACGTCGCGACCGCCGCCGTCGTAAATCGACGAATCAATTAAATCGTCCGGACCGGGCCGCGCGGGCACAACGAAATTATTCAATTTGCGATCACGTGCGCGAGGCGCTCGAGTAGCGGAAGCATCTGTTCTGTCGTGCGGTCGATCGCGCGTTAATTGGCGTTGTCGAAACGTTCGTCTAGTTTTCGTGGCGCGCGCGCGCGCACGGCATGCCTCACGCATTGCCGCATGACTAATGCACGAAATCTTCGCCGGGTGAATCACGCGCGCGATCACCGCCGGAGCAGCGCCTAGGAGCGCGAAAGCCGGCCGAAGAGTGCGCGGCCGTCGACGACAAAGGTGAAGGCGACGCCTGACGGCGCAATGCCCACCACCTGCAATGATAATACAGGATGTGCCTCGGCCGGGCCTCTTCAGAGCACTTCGGCGCGCGACGCGTTCGAGGCCGCCGTCTCGAGTGGGCATACGTCTTTTCGACAGCCCGCCGACAGCGAGCAAATGTCTCTCGCGTTGCCTTCCTTACCGCGACACTTGGTGTCGGCGATAATTAGACGACTTTAGGAATCGTGCGGAATGAGTAACACCGGCTTTCTGCCACGCGCCGCGCCGCGGTCACTGTCGGTGTCTTGTGGAATTCGCGCCTAATGGACGCAAGCGAAAGAATGAGGAACGAGGCGACGCGTACGAACTGGCTGCGGGGGCCGCGGTTTAACATATCTGCCGTCGCGATTTGCGTGCGTCGCGCGCCGTTCGCTCGAAACAATCCGTTCGACTTTCGACTCGCACCGTCGGCCGACGACTGACTCAACGCCGGCGATGTTGACTTAACAGATTCGTCCGCGCGCGGCCAATAAATTAATGCGCGATTACGATGCCGATCGCGATCGCGACGGCTTTCGGATGCGATAAGAGGTTATGGCGAGGACGTTTCAATTCGGAATGTCGAATTGGGCTCGGTCGGATTTGAACCGCGAGGCAGGCGCGTTTCCCGACGAAAGTTCCGATGCTAATTGCGCGCGACGCACGCCGTATATTTGGTGCGCGCCGCGCTCGTCTAGCGTGCCGTTCGGTTTCGATGAAATAAAAATCGAGGACAGTGGGACTTTTATTGAGTCTTCGATTCAGCGGCGCGCGCTTATCTCTTCCGGCGACGCTCATCTGAGCGCTCAAACGTCGCGCTGCCGCGCCGCCGTTTTTCCGTAACGAGCCGTTCGACGTGCGAGCCGCGCGCGCATTTCATTTTCGAGCGCCTTTACGAACTATAATTTCACGTTTTATTGCGCGCCCGGTCGGCCGCGCGTTCGCGTGTCGCTGGCGTCTCCTCAAATTGGTACCAATAAAATGCTAAACGCAGAAGTCGTCGGCGAAAAAACGCGACGCGGCGTTCGACACGCCGAAGCGGCGATACTTTCGAAACGGCAAAGTGTCGCAGGATTCTATTAATTGGCGAAAAGAAAAATATATATAGAAAAACAACAAACACGCGAACCTACTTATTGGCGGCGAGCGCCTCTTTCGCCATTGTCTCGCCGACGCGCCGCACGCTCGAGGAGAGTGCGGCCGCCCGACGAGCGATTGATGCTCGAGTGCGCCGCGTCTCCGGATTCGGGACGGGACGCGGCGCACGCCAGCCGCCTCTTGGCGTTCGCCTCGCCGATGAAGATAAAAGTCAATATTTTCGTGCGGCCGCGTTTATTTTTAAGATTTTCATAAATCAACGAACCCTCGACGGAGCGCGTCGGGATGAGCGCCGAAACGTGTTTCGTCGCCGGGAAAGCCCGGACCGATCGATATTAACACAACACTACGAACTGGAGCCTGCGCAGTGCGCAAGCGCTTGCGAGGACTTAATTGTTCATCGTAAGAGACGTAAGAATCTAGCGCGAAACACCCGGAATGTCAGTTTACCTAGTTTAATCACCGAACTAGCGCTGGCGGCGACTCGATTCAGTTTTTTTGTTCGGACGTTTGAAACGCACGAAATTTCTTAATCCGTCCCTAACTCCGAACAACGAACGTCGCAGTACAAAAAACGCCGTAAATTCCACCGATCGATAACCGCGAGAATGCGCCGGTAGAAATTCCCAAAAATCATCGAAAGTTCCGTTCCGCGAAGGTCCCGCCAGGATTGCGCAACGCACGTTATGAAACGCACAATCGACACCTTAAGTGCACCGATATTGGTCGCCGGCCGGCGCGTCGTGCGTAAGTAACCACCGAGGTGGAGGAGCATCTGCGTCGCGCCGGCGCCGTTCCCGCCTGCCGCGATTGACCGTAATCGCAAAACGTTTCCGCACAAGAAAATATCGCCAAACGAGCGCCGAATTAATATTTGAGCGTTATTTCGCTTGATTTACGACAGTCGAGTGCATCGCCGATGCGCTCGACGCTAATTAGGCATTGGAAAAAAGGCCGACAGACGAACGCGCATCGCGCATTAATCGCGACGATAATACGGTTATTACGTTCGCCTCCTTCGACGCGCCGCTCGGAAATAATTCGCAGTGCGACGACAGTAACGAGTGGACTGAGCCAAACTGCGATCGATCTGGCGGACGCGAGCCGCGCGTAAAAAAACGTGGCACGTAGGAAGCGAACGATGACGAGGAGGAGCAGCGGGTCACAGGCGCCGGATGATCAAACGATCGGGGCGTCGAATGTCGCGACGCTAATGTTTAGCAACCGGCGTGAACCTGGCGTCAGATTCATACCGCCGAGCTTGCCCCAAATGTAAAATTAACATGTAAAACTGTTCGAGGGACTCAAAACGCGTCTTGCTTTACAACAAAATCGAATAAGACAAATTTTACAATACCTTCCGTAGCTTTGTTATTAATCTTCTTTTTTATTTGTGTGAATGAGCAGTATTAGTAGTACGATTTTCGATTGTGCCAATTGGGGTTGCGTCCGTGGTGCAACAGAGAGCGCTGATTGTGAGTGAGAAAGTGGCAATGGCGAACGTTGAGATGTGAACGTTAGATGTGATACGTAACTTCGTGTACCTACCATTATTAGATTAGCACCAGCGGCGACTGGATGGCCGGTGCGACGAGCGAAAGACTCCGGTCGTTCTGGGCTGGACGCGAATCGGACGCTGGAAGCGAGCGCGCGCGCGCCGGCGGCCGCGGCGTCGACGGCGACCGGCGCACATTGTAGTAGTTCTTCGCGTTAATTCGAATCGCTTCTGTATTACGCTCTTCGCGCTCCGGTCTGCGCGCGCGCGCGGAGGACTCGGCAGCGCGCGCGCCGGCCGGCGACGAATGCATTAGTGGCAAATTACTGTTATGAGAAGAACGTTAACCCTCGCGCCGCGGGCAACAGCGCCGGCGATTATCTTTATAAATAGACGCGGCGCACAAAAATCCCAAATCGGCCGAATGATAAAAGTCGCGGCGCGCCGACCCGCGCGCGGACGCGAAACTCGTTCGGGATAATCGCGCGCACGTCGACGTCGAGCCGGAAGCGTCGAGGACGCGCATCGCCGAGCCCTTTGTCGATCGATTTCGACGCGTCGATCGCCGTTCGGCCATTGGGTCGAACTTTTGCTTTCGCGCGCCGCGGCGTTTCCATTATTTCCGGCGCGTTCGCGGTCGGCTCGCGTTCCACGCGCGGTCTCGCTTTCGTTAGGCTCGTTACGAATTCGCGACTCGGACGCGAATTCGTATCGACGCCGCTTCCTGATCTCGCACGACGCGACACCAGACGCGCGAATACGAAATCCGCCAAAATCGCCAAACAACGCATTCGAGACTCGCCGGCCGAATGCCGACCGAACCATTGACGTTGCGATTGTTTTCCGTAGTTGTCGTAGCGTCGTCGGCGCCGGAGCGCGACGATCTCGTCGGCGTGTTCGCGCGCTCGAAGACCGACGATGAAGAATTGCGCCGAGAAGAACGAACGGAAGCGACGATTTCGGCACGCCGCAAGAGATGTCAACTTGCCAATAAGATTTCTGTAACCGATTCATGCATGCAATCGACACGAGTAGCAAGCCCAATGAGCATTTTTATCACGAGTCACTGCGGCGCGCTGTAGATCGCCGCCAGCGGCAAGAACAGTTGCCGCCGTTGTCCGCGCCGAGCACGACGAAGAGCATTCATTGAGCATTTGCAAACAATCGGTAAGTATATCGACGTTTTCGGCGTGCGTGCGGCCGGATCGCGCGCGCGCACATTTCGTCCCACGTCCCACGCGATTTGTCATTATCCTGCAACGAGACGGATATTTTGTCGACGAACAATGGCGAGCGCGCGTGCCGTCGTTTCCTTCGTTCCCGTGACGCACACGCGCACGTGAGACGTCCGCGTAGTGCGTGGAGGCCGCGTTTTATATCGTCTTCGTCCTCGCGAGAGAGACGGGCGTTTAATAACGTCTGTTAACCGCGCGTCGATCGAGTTGTGCGTTGCGGCTGGAGACCGTTCCGCATCGGCGTGATGCGTGCGAATCGCGCGCCAAAGTGCGCGCCGGGCGTCGCGAACGAGCGCAAGTTAACAATTAGCGATCGACGCGACGCGCCGGTCACTCGTTACCGGCGCGTCGGATATCTTCGGCTTTAATTAGAATTTTTAATAGCTCGGCGGCGACACGTTTCTTGTTTGTTTGGGCAGCAAGTTCGGCTGGTGGCGCCGATCGCTTTTACTTTTTGTTTGAATATGTTAACAATTCACGCCGGCGACTCAGCGACCGCCCGACGCGCCGCTCGTTTGCAGATGCAATCAATCCAAACATGATTTTATCGAGTCGTCGCCGCGTCCTGCGTAATTTCAAGAGACTTTAAACTTTAACGCTCATTACGAGTCAAATTGCCGGCGCAGCATTGATCTTTAGGCGTCGAGCGCGACGAAACAATGACGCGATCGTCGACGTAAAATAAGAAGCGTTGCGCAAGCCAATTTCGAGCCCAAGGTGGACGGCGACAGAGGCGACACGAAGATGCGACGCGCCGAGCGGGTAACAAAAGTAAAGCGCGCTCGAGCCGGACGAAGTCGCCTAACGGCGTCAGTCGAGTGCGTGACGTTGCGAATCGAACGGCGAAAAGCGAGCACGCCGGAAAAACGTTTTCATTGTGTTCGGCGTTATCTCGGCGCGCATTGTTCGTTGCCCCCGCCGCGCGTCGGCCGCGATGCGTGAAAACTACGGCGCTCGAGCGCGGCGCATCCGCGAGCGATTCTGGTGCGCGCCGACGAAAGAAAAGAAAGCAACAAAAGCGGGCGTCGTTATGAATTTATAGCGCGCCGCTCGGCGGCCGAACGCGGACGCGGAATGGCGTTGCGACACCTACGACCTGTCGGAATGCGCCGCATCCTCGCATGCAGGCCGGTAGCGCCGCCGCCGCCGCCGCCGACGACGACGACGAGATTAACGCGGGCGTCGCGAGGAAAGTCGCCGCACGAAACGAGCGGAACGAAACGCGACCGCGCGGAGAACGGCGCGGACACAACGAAGAGATCGGCGCGGACGCGTTCGCCGACGCCGCCGCGGGGAAAGTGAAATATAGTTTTGTTGGTCGGTCGTGCGCCGGCGCGCATTCCGCGAGCGCGCGCGCGCGCTAATTTATGCATTCGCTAATAAATTGCCGCCGCGAAACGCCAATCATCTCACCGCGAGACACCTCGCCTCCATCTCGAGCATCGACGGCGCGAAAACCGAAACGAAAAATGAAAAACGGTTCAATCGGCGATTAGGCCGAGATTAAGTCCAAGCCCAGGGACCCGAAACGGCGACGGTACCGGCCGCGTTTCGAGGCAGTAGATGTACGTACATCGCTCGCGATGTTGGTAAACATTTTTACGATTGAAATGATTTTATTTTCGGCATGACACGGCGCGAGGATTTACGAGCGGCTTAATGCCGCGGCCGGCGCGCGCAACATTTCTTTTCGTTCGTGGCCCGGGCTTAATGCGCTTTCACTCAAGGTCCGGCTGGAACTGACCGGTGCGTGCGCGTCGGCCTCGACAAATCACCGAAAATCTCGACCGTTGCCAACGGATCGAACGTCGGCGTCGGCGCGTCGCGAAGGACGCGCGCGCGCACGATCGGCGCGCCCGCTCGGGCGGCGCCGCGCGTTGTCGCTCGGGGCGCCGTCGGCGCGGCCGAGATCCGCGTTCCATAGTGTCGCAACGCACTAATTATATTTGTATCTTTGTATCTCGGCGGAGAGGAGGCGCGCGGCGCGCGCGAACATCGACGCGACACTGATTCGCGTCTTTGCTGCATTTAGCACGGCAAGATTTGATGTGCGCGCGCGCGAAAGAAACGCACTTCGCGTGTCGCGCCCGATGCGCGGACGAGAAGAAAGTTCAAACACGCGGCGACAGTTTTCGACGCGAATCCGGGATGCCATCGGCGCGCGATCGTAAGCGCGATTATGTAAATGTCCGAAGGTATGCCGCGCGGACCTATATTACACCTGCGGCGCGCATCCGCGGGCTTACTTTCGCTGCGCCGCCAATGCTCACTTTCGACGAAATGAGCGCTTTATCAGCATTAGCGAGTCGGGCGCAGGCGCGACCGGCATTTGATACAGTTCCGTCATGCTCGATTATGCAACGCATTGGCGATCGACGGCGAGCGAGAAGGAACGCATAGAAGAAGGGATTTCTCGTCGTCGATCGGCGCGCTCCATTAATGCAGACGCGTAGAAGACAAGTCCGAACGACCGGAGAAACGCCGACGCGGGGCGAACGCGTCCGGACACTCTCTTTCGGTTTTTCCGCGCCGCGTCGCGACCGATCGAAGGATTACGCGACGCGTTACGAAATTGAGAAATTTTCCGCGCGCGGCCATCTAATCGCGATGGATGTGCGATAAACACGCCCAACGAGACACGCGCGCGGGTAATTAAGTCATTTAGTATCGATCTAAATAACTAACCTCGATTCGAGCGTTCGTTTCGCTTCGCGCGGCGTGTCGCGACGGCGACGGCGACGCTAGACGACGGCGCAAAGGCGAAACCGTTTTGGCTTGTGCAATCAAGGCGAGCGCGCGCGCGCGCAAACGGCGTCTCCTGCGGCGCCGACCAATTTACGCACGCGAACCCCGGCGCGCACTTTAAACCCTCGCGGTCGTCCGGCCAGGTCGCGCGAGACTCGCTGGAAACGCAAAGTGAATGGTGGCTGACTGTTGATCGGCGCGCCAAATCCGGCGCGATACGGCGCGAATCACCTTGGCGATCGTCGGCCATTTCTCTGTTTCAATCGGCCGCCGCGCACGCGTTTGCTCATTAAGTCGCGCCGATTAGCAGATCAACCTGCTACGGACCTGCCGCGCGAACAATTAGCCGCGCCGGCGACGGCGATAAATAAGCGAACGTTCGCGCGATTTGCCAATCGCCGGCCGGACGTAAACGACGAAGAAAACAACGCGTCGCGCGACCACTACGTGTATCATCTCGGCGCGATCCGCGGAACGAAATCGCTTCGCGCATTGTTAGGCGGCACAAAGCCGCGCGCGCTCCGGAATGAGATTGAACGTCGCGTTTGATCGCTCATTCATCGGCGGCCGCATCCAGCGCCGTGCGTACGGCCGCCCGTCGACGCACACAATGCCGCTCGTCGTGGGAAAACGGATTTTCACATAACGCGCGCGAGCGTTTTTCATCGGCGATGCGTTCGTTTTTATCCGTTTTCGCCGCGCTCGCCTGCCGTTTTAGAAATGCGCGAATTCCATTATGCGCGCGCTCGCGTTGCGCATGGGAAATCGCGCGCCGCGGCGAGCGGCGAACTCCCATTTTAGCGCTTCGAGAGAAATGACGCGTGAGACCTTCATGTGGATCAAGGTTCAAGCCGAAATCACAATTGCTCGTAAATTTCGTTGCGCGTAAATCACCGCGCTCTCCGCGAGAAGACGCAAGACACCCAATATATTACGCACGTACAGTTCGCGGCGCAGACATTTATTTATTTATTTATTTATGTATTTATTTATTTACATTATCAATTTATGAAGCTTAGTTGCAACGGTTGCAGATTGCGCCAATTGTAACCGCACCGCAATCGCGCCAATAATGAGCGGCGAACGAGTAATTTGCATTTGTTACGATCGCGTCGATTTTTTCGGGCATTGTTTCGCCGGTGCGTTACATAAGCGACGATTATGAATGCGAATTGTGCGCATTGTTCGGCGACTTTTCAATTTGCATCCTAACGCGGCGCGCTTTTTTCTTCGCTCTCCCGTTTTCGCATTGTCTTAATTGTCGATTAAAGTCACTTGCGCAACGGCCGCGCGCCGGGCGATGCGCGGCGCTGGCGGCGCGGTTGCGACACCACTTATAGGTCACAAGTTCGGCGCGCATTGTGCGCGGGGCAGCCGCAAGAAAGGAGTCGCGCGGCGCGTATCGCCGAAAGCCCGGACGCGAATCCGCGACCGGCGCGAATTTGGGTTGCGCGCGCGTCCATCGGCGTCTTATACAACGCGACCTTGACGAGACGTCGCCGGGCCGCCAATGCCGGCGCGCGGCTCGGTTCCGCGGCGTAACGCGCGCGACGCAGATGACGATCATCGCTTAGGTCGGCCGATGACCAACTTTTGACGATCGCGCGTCCGACCAACCGACTCTCGCGAACGAGCACGTCGCGTATCACCAGCTGCGCGCGTCGCGTAATTGTTTCCGCGACAATTACACGCCGATCGGATTAAAGCTGCGCGCGGCGGCGGCGACGGCGACGGCGGCTCAAACCTGGGCTCGCGCTGGCGTTTCCTTCGCTTGAGACCGTTCGGCGTCGTCGGCGCGGCGCGGCGTATCACTAATTGCCGCCGACATAATTATGACCGTTCGCAATTGTGTCCGCTCGAAATTATCGGTTGCCGTTGTTGTTTTTTGTTTGTTTTTGTTTTGCATCGCCAGAGATGAACTAGAATTAACCAAAACGTGCAATTAATACGTAATAATATCGTCGGGCGCGCGCTCCGCAATCCAGTCGGACGATTGTAATTGTACTGGAGGAAAGTAGGTTTCCACTTGTGTATTTAGTCTAGGTCCGATTCTACACTTCTTATATATAGTTGGATACGCCCGTAAATGCATTGTTTCTCATTCTTCTGGATTGAAGAGTTGAACGTACTCCAGACTTTTTACTGCCGCGATTGTTAGGAGCAGGTTACTCTGCAAATTTAATTGGCAAACAAATTCGATGCGAGTTCTAGTTTTTTTTTCTCGGTTAATCGCCGAGAATAAAAACCTCGCGTTGATCAACAATGAACACAGCATCGAATCACTGTCGGACTTTCAATCTTCGCCCGCAACGGAGTAGCTGACTGCATCGGTTTCGAAAGTGCGCGGAGTGTTTTTTTTTTCTTTTACTTTTAAATAAATCGTCTAAATATGGTCGAAATGCAAACGACCTGCTGCGGCGTCGAAAGCTGCGCCGCAGCGAAATGCGCCGCCTCGTGGCGGGACGCCGGCGCCGCGCCGTTTCCCCTTCGCGCACGGCGCAAATCAAACAATAATAAAAGGTCACTGGAACAACGCCGGTTCGCGAACGAAACCAAAACGAAATCGAGCATTCGCGCGCCGCGCCGCGCTGAAACGTTAGCGAAACGCAATGGCCAACCCGCGCTCGTCTCCACAATCGACGCATTAAGTCGCGCGCGCCTAGTGCCGCCCGCTAGGCCGCGTTCGCGCATGCAAGTTTTCCGCGGTCGTCGCAACCGCAGGACGGACGGGCAACGGGACGGCGCGCGGCCAACAACGGTACCAGCGGGAGGCGGTTATCATTGCGCGCGCGTACCGCCGACGAGTCGTATCAATATTTATGCGCGCGTCGCCGACGTCGACGCGAACGTCGCCTGGCGCGTCGCCAAAAGTCGCCGCGCGCCGAATTGAGGGCATCCAGGAGAGCGCCGCGCGTCGTCCTAGACCGACAGCATGTCGTCAAACAAACGACGCTCTTTGCTGCGGGCCAACTTATCGCGCGGGCGCGGGCGGATTCGCGACGCTGTCGAGCGACGTCTGCTCGGACCCGGATCGGCCGTTATCAGCGCACGGCGGATTGCGCGCGATGTGCGATTCGCCGAGCCGCGAGAGCCGCCCGCTAACGGCGCAATTTCGAGGGATCGACACGTCGTTTTCGCATCGTCTGGACGAAACTGCACTGGCGTCGGCCGCGCGCGAGATAACTTCATGACTCGCAGCGCTAATGAACGAGGGAATTGTGTTATTTGGCCGCGGCGCGTTCGCCGTTGAAAAGTTCCTGGTCGGCGGCCGAGTGTGTTCGACAGGTCCTTTCACTACCGCACTAATAAATATGCAAATTAATAGCGAGTGCCATATGACGATCGTAAACTCGAAACTGCAACGTATATACATTTTGATTTAGGAGCGCGCGATTGGCAATAAAGCGCTGATAAAATTTATGACTCGCCGCGATTGACTGTAAAAGAGTGTTTCGCTTGTCCGTTGCAGATTGACGCTACGACGCCCTGGTAAACGCCGAAACGCTCCGACGCCAATTCGACAATTCGCGCCGCGCGCACCGTGCAAAATGAAAATCTCAAACTTGGGCAATCTGACCTCGACGTTCCTGCTGCTCACGTCCTTCTTCTGCGTGCAGTCCGCGCCGGCGAGACCGCTCAACGAACGATCCACCGAATTCGCGTGGGTGATCCTCGACGAGCAGCAAAGCGACTCGTCGCCGAGGCGAAAAATCACCCCCAAGTCGATCTTCATCTCGCCGTCGTTCGGCGCGCAGAGCTGCAGCGCCGGGTACACGCTCGATGCGAACGGCAGGTGTGTCAAGGTGGTTAAACTGGACACCAGCGCGCACGAGCAGTTCGTCCTCGAGCTGCTCAACCAGAACTTCGGCAACTTCGAGGACTACGACGACGAAGCCGACGAGAGCGGCAACGAGGCGCTGCCAACGCCCGGTCCGTTCCAGTTCAACATACCATTGGGCATGGAGCCGGAGAAGGACAAGATCTCGATCATCGTCGCCCCGACGAACGGCAACTTCGACGACACGATGAAGATCGAGGACAACGTTAAGCCCGACGATGAGAAGCCGAGTTCGGTCGACGTCCCGCTGATCATCACGAACATCAACATCAAGAACGACTCGCCGTCGTCGGGTGGTCGCAACGGCACGCGGACGACATCGACGACCGCGTTGACCACGACGACGACGACGACGCCCGCCGACCGTCGTCACCAGACGAGCACGACGCCGACGACGACGAACGACGATCGCGCCGCGATCACGACGGATCGCGGCGACGGCACGACGATAACGGACCAAGGCCAGGAGGAGCTCGCGCCCGACGCTCAGGAGCAACAAGCCATATTCTTCAAGCTGCCCGAGGGCGCGGCCGACGCGCACGTCACCGCCGAGCCGGACGCGCCGACGCCGCCCGCCGCCGCGCACGCCAGCACGATACGGTTCCCCGACCGGCCGGCGTTCGACGAGGCGCTCTTCCAGGACTTCCTGCAGGACATGAAGAAGCAGGTGAACCGCCGCTTCGTCACGAAGAACGCCGCGGCGGCCGGCAGCAGCGAGGACGCGCTCTACGCCAACCATCGCAACCGCGACCGGTGGCTCTTCCCGCGATTCCTCGAGGACCAACGGCGTCTGCGCCGATAGCGCCTGTGCGCGCGCCGGTTCCACTTTTGTACATATTATTTATTACTTTGTGATCATTAATTACCTTCCGGAGCGGCCTCGGTCCAGGGACCGTGGAGTCTAACGTCTAACACCCGACAGGCGACCGTCGGTATCGATTTGGACATATCGGAATGCAAAGTCAAGGCGTGCGCGGCGCACGGTGAATTTGTTATTATTGAATGTGGAGAGCGAGCGTGTCGAGCGCGTGGTCAATGTGCATGAATCGTGTGTGTGTGTGTGCGTGTGCGCTGTTCGTTTCAGGGACGTTCTTACAGTTACGGGAAAATAAACCACACTTTTGACAAGACATGAAATTCGATCATTTTATCCATAATTCTATGAAATTCGCGTCATCCGAGTCGGCCATGCGCTATATTAAATTATAGTGTTCCGGACGATTTCGAGCGCGAAGTTCGTCATTAACGTTAACGTCGGTTTTAAAGTGCGTTTTATTTATTTACGCCGCGTACCGTTCGCGTTGCGTTCGCGTTCGATATTGTGTTAAATTAACATACGTAGCGACTGTAACCAAATATAAACTAATTCGATGTATATCAATCGTAATCGTAAACATTATGTCGTCGAATTGTTTAGTTTATTTTTTTTTTCTTGTAACATGCATCACTCCGGACGTCGAGTCGAGCGTCGAAGGACCACGTCGATCGCTTTAATTAATTTCAAGTAATGTAAGCTAATGTTTCGTGAGGCTTCTCGACGCGTTCGCACTCGCCGCGAACCCTTCGTCTGTCGGTCCCTTGACTTCGACGTCGCGTCACAGCTCTTCGACAATTACCGACGCGCGCACAACACGAAACTACTAAGTATTATTAATTAACGAGTCTACAATTAAATGTTATCAGCCTAATAAATAGCGCGTATGTAATATATGTATATGTAAAATGTATGTATTGTAACTATACTTCTACCGAACTTACTAACCAATCACATGTATTAAAATTATTTAATAAATTATACCATAAAGATTGATCACGTGATTCTGACGAGCAGTGACGTGTGACCGCGCCATTCGCTGCGTATTGTTGTTTTGATTACTACTGTTATGAATCGTAGGTATTATTGTCAATTGTGTACAAAATAGATTAGAGACAGAGTTTATATTGTATTATTGCAACCGTCGCAGTGCCGGCGCGGCGGTCTTCTTCGTTTGGTTAGTTATTAGCAGCAATCGTTTGTGCAGATAAGAATATACCATTCGCTTTTCTCGGAATCATTTCATGTTGTTGTTTATATATTTTGCGATGTATTTTGGGTGCGTCTAGGATGCGAAGTGTCTTGCCGACGAAAATACCGAACGAAAATTAAATAAATTTCTATGTACAAACAAATTGCAATCTCCAAGCTGTTTTTAATTAGTTCCTCGTCATTTAGTTGCAAGATTGTTCTTGGCTTAAAATTATATAGTGGCATTGCATTGAAAATTGAATTTTATCAGTTAAATTAGGCAGCCCCATTGTCTATTGATAAATATTTTAAAAACATTACACTTAAAGATGACAATTTTTCTGTATTCTCAACTATTTAAATAGTTATACATACACGTGTAGTTACGATTTTCCAATAGGGCAGATAAATCGTATTTATTAAGTCATGATAGGCAACCCAACAATTAATTTCTTAAAGAATTTCAAACTTATTATTATTATTGAAGATAATATTGTTTAGATAGTATTGTGCTGTAATGCAATTAAAACTAAGGCGTACTGTGTATATTTGACCATATCATAAACGATTTTCTAATAAATCAGACGCGCTTTCTAAAGAAACTTAACCTCAATGATTTTTTAACTTAGTTTAAGTTGCCGCACAATGCAGCAAATATTTAAAAGATTCGTGTCAACGGGGCTATGCAAGTGGAAGAAAATTCAAGCGACCAATCTTAAGGGAAAGAAGAAAAGCTCTCAGGAATGGATACAACGCCAACTGTCTGATCCATATGTCCAACAAGCACAAGTTTACAACTATCGGTAACTTTGTCCACCTCTTCAAAGTGAGATTTTAAAAACGCCAACGTTAATGTTGCCAGGTGTCGCAGCGCATTCAAATTAACAGAAATCGACGACAAGTATAAACTATTCACACTGGACCATGACCAGGTTGTAATTGATTGTGGGGCAGCACCTGGATCATGGTCACAAGTTGCCAGAGCAAGATGCACTCGCAACAGCACAATCATTGCCATTGATAGATTACAATTCTATCCAATCGAAGGTGTACACATTATAGGCAATCAAGATTTCACAACATCTCATGACACACTGAAAGAATTCTTGGGTGACAAAAAGGTTCACATTGTCATGTCTGACATGGCACCCAATGCAACAGGAATTAAGTCAATGGACACAGAAAACATTATAAGTCTGGCATATTCAGTGCTGAAATTTGCCCTCACTGTCACTGAGACCACTGGGGCAATCTTGATTAAACTGTGGCAATGCCCCAATGCCAAGCAGCTTGAAGCGGACATTTCGCGGTTTTACGAGAATGTCAAAATTGTGAAGCCAAATGCAAGCAGAAGTGACAGCGCAGAGATATTTTTATTAGCCAGAAACTTCAAAGGCTTAGCATGATATGGATAATTTATAAATATGTATATTTAGGGTGTATATTACAAATAAAACAGTTAAGTGAATTTGGACACAGATTTGATCACTGCAGGCCGCGCTCATTTCCCGGCTTCCTCGTTAATATAATTAGTCGCGATGTGCTCTAGGTCGTCCAGACTGAGACTCTTTACTTTTGAGTGAAATTCCAACATGAATGCTTCAAGGATTTGCTTGGTTTGCTCCTCGTTATAATGCTTGCGCAGGAAGCGCTCCAGGACAATATTCAGCGACTCCGGCTTCTTCATCAAGAGGTGGATCTTAGCGCCGTCCTGTATCTTGCTGTAGAAGCCGATTTTGTTGTCGTCCACCAGGGTTTTTCCAAGAAACACAAGCGTCTGCTGCGTGATCGGGACCTTCATTTCCAGTTCGATTTTGCGCTTGATTTCGAGAATTGTCGTGTTTTCGGTCGCTTCCACCACGCACCCTTCGCCGCGGATGACTTTAACGAATAATTTCATTGTGAACGAGGTGCGCGGTGTTCTCGCCTTTCGGGCGCGTTCAGTGCAGCGAACGCTTTGCGGAAATTCGTGAGCCGCGAACGTGGAAACTGGACATCCGAACGCCTCGAACCGAACAGTGTTGTGTGATGCGTGCGGTTGTAAATGGTCTAAACTAGTGCAACGCAAGTTGCATAGAGCAAAGGCGCCGGGATTTAATTGCAAAGTTAGTTGCCTATAGTAAGAGTCCACTTTGCACGTTGTTCAATCCGCTCATATATTGCTTCGAGAAACACTTTTCAAAGCTAGTTTTTCTTCATCGCCTACTCAACACACAATTAGTAAAAGTTGATTATTACGCAATGCATATTTTCTTTATCGACCAAACTAGCAAACTTCATTAAATTTGGCCTTTGCGTTTTATTGCGCACGTTAATGAGGCTAAAGTTGATTTGCAATAAAAAATAAATAAAATAAACGTACAACATTCCCATTAACCTAAACACATTTCGGCGTCTTTATCGCGAATTGATGAAATACCTCCGACTTTGAAACGCGAGTGTCGAAAGAATTATTAGGAAAAAAAAAGCGCACGCTATAAACTTGTTTGTGTTTTGTGTAATTTCTATGTCGACTTGCTGGCCTCACTTGTCGATATTACATTTGCAATTCTTACAATTTGCATAAACCGTAAATAAACGACTCATCCACATAGATATCATGGCCGCATAATAGTCATAACGATGAGCTGGCTCAAGTGTCGCTCACTATTGATGTAAATTCGATCCTCATTCACAACGGTCGTTCGTTATCGCGTTCCCGGTAGGCAACAAGCGCTCGCACGACATGCATGAAATAGCATGGACTCGTGCATAATGTCTCCCGGAGGCGCGGCGAAAATTATCGAAATCAACGGCGAACGTTCCTGCTATTGGTTGGACACGTCGTGCCTGATTGAAGTCACGAGAAACAGAGCGGGCAGATTATAGAGTGGCGGCGAGTTTCGTGCCGGTTAGCGCGCTTCGTACGCCTCAGTAGCCAGCTGGAGTTGCGCCGGACCGATTCAGTCGCGAGCGAGACGCGTGGGCATCGTTGTGGACGGGAAGTTGCGTTGTTCACAAAGTCTAAGGTCGACCTGTACCTGACGCGCTCGCACCACCACCGGTTCTTCGGCGCGTCATCTTCGGCGATATCGCCGCTGCGTTTCGTGTAAATCCAACGAAGAACAACAGTTCCACTCGAGGGGACAACATTGTCATTCATCGTACGGCGAATATAGCTGATTCCGCTCCATTTCCACGTCGGCGTCGTAATCAAGACAGTATGTTATAATTGCCGAGCACTTTATAATGCAAACATTTTCATGTCGTTTTTTTTTCAACTGCATGCGCGTTTTACCTGTTAATAACAATAAGCACTTGTTCTGCACCCATTAATTGCGTTATTGTTGACTAAAAATCTTTGTTCACATGTAGGGACAAACATGAATGCACTGGTGGAGTCCACAAGAAATGCCTACCTCGCAGGCAAAAGCCAACCCATTGCCTTTCGCAAGGCACAGTTGAAGAGGATCCTGCAAATGCTTGAGGAGAATGAGGACGACATCTTGGCCGCATTGAAGACTGACCTGAACAAGGGCAGATATGAAACGCTCCTCATGGAGATCAAGATGATAACAAATGATTTAATCGACTACATTGCCAATCTTGAGAGCTATCTGAGGCCTGAGAGGCCCTCGAAGGCGTTTGCCAACTGGCTGGACCGCCTCTACATAGTCAAAGAGCCCTACGGGGTCGTCCTTGTCATCGGCGCATGGAACTATCCCCTGCAGCTGCTCCTCCTGCCGGTGGTCGGCGCGATCGCCGCCGGCAACTGCGTCGTGATGAAACCGTCCGAGAACGCCGTCGCGACCGAAGCTTGGTTGGCGAAGACCGTGCCAAAGTATCTCGACCAGGAGTGCTTCAAAGTCGTGTGCGGCGGCATACCCGAAACGACCGAGCTGCTGGCCGAAAAGTTCGATTACATCTTCTACACGGGCAGCGGCGCGGCCGGCAAGATCGTCCATCAGGCCGCGAACAAGCACTTGACGCCCGTAACGTTGGAGCTCGGTGGTAAAAGTCCCGTGTACGTCGACGACTCCGCCGATATCTACATCGCCACGAAGCGGATCCTCTGGGGCAAGTTCGTCAACATGGGACAGACGTGCATCGCGCCCGACTACGTCATGTGTTCGGAGGCCGTCGAGAAGAAATTCTTGGAGATCGCCCCGAAGATTCTCGAAGAGTTCTACGGCAAGGATCACAGGCAGTCCGGCGATTTGGGGAGGATCATAAACGAGAAGCATTTCAAACGTCTGGCACGCCTCGTACAATCTGGCAAAGTCGCCGTCGGCGGCGTGATGGACTCGCAGGAGCTGTACATCTCGCCGACGATCTTGACCGGGGTGTCTCCCGAAGATCCCGCCATGCAGGAAGAGATCTTCGGTCCGCTGCTTCCCATTATGCAAGTGAAAGACTACAAAGAGGCGATCGACCACGTCAATCGTGGCGACAAGCCGCTCGCGATGTATCTGTTTTCTTCCAAGCAATCCATCATCTGGGAGTTCCTCGAACGCACCAGCGCCGGAGGCGTCGCCGTCAACGACACCATATTGCAGTTCACCGTCGACGGTTTCCCCTTCGGCGGTGTTGGCGGCAGCGGAATGGGATGCTATCATGGGCGGTACACGTTGGAAACGTTCACGCACAAGAAACCCATCTTATACAAGTCCTTCAATCGAATCGGCGAGGTTCTCGCTTCCAGTCGGTATCCGCCCTACAACGAGACGAAACGGAAGTTCTTAGATTTCCTCGTATCCAAGCGCACGCGTTTCACTTTTCCGTTCATATCGCAACTCCTTGCCTTTGCGCTCGGTCTCCTCGTCGCCTATCAATATCAGAGAGGTGCTTTTGCGTCGTTGTTTTAATTATGCATTCATGATTACGGCGAACAAGGTCCAGAAACGTCATCTATGAGCCCGACATAGCCAACTATTTTTAACCACGCTGTTATTATTATCATAGGCTATAATCTATATACTCTATTGTACTGTATGTCAAGGAAGAGCGGACAAAGAAAGGTGCGAGCAGCAGCATTCGCCGAAGGCTGATATTTTCGTGTTTACTTTTGTAACAGTGGGAAGAGGAAACCTAGGGGTCAGACGTATTTTGTTTACTATGTTATTATATTGAGAAAAATTTATAATGATGGTAATTGCAGCCACTAAATTATTGTATTTTTCTCGCGGAGCAAAGGTTAAAAATCAATAAAAACTGTTTAAAACTGGAGCGGAGTCGTGGGAGGCCATGTAATTGGTATTGATACAACGAGGCGGTACCGTGGAGACGACGGAGTGATCTAAACTAAATCAAAACAAGGTGGCGCGAGCAGACCTTGACGTGTGCAGTTTAGACAAAAATACCCCGGCGTGATCGGTCTACATTATCCTTTGAGCACTTGCTGTTTTTTTACGGAGTTTTTTGCCGTTTTGTTTATCTGGTCTAAACGCTCTGGTGGCAATGGAGTGGCCCAGCAAGAACGTGTCGAAGGGGGGCATATTTAACAATCGTAAGGTGCATTATTCTGATGAGACGCAAGCGTATGTTCGGAGTAAGTACGTGCCACCGAAGGTGTGCCCTGTTTAATTTTGTGCGCCACGAAATTCAGCTCTGATGAATGAAAGCCACATGAACATGATGCAACGCAATAAAATACATTACTGCCTGCGAAATGGCGAACCATTGCCGGCGCTGTCACGGCCCAAGAATGTCCGAAAGGACAAGCTATTCGAGGTGAAGGTGCGCCCCGGCAGTTCCAAGCGCCGGTCTCTGGACACCATCCGCCAGAGCGGCGCGTACGAACGCGACGCGTATCGTCCTACGCCCTCGAAGACGTTCGACAGGGAGAAGGCCAAGGAGGCGTTGATTCAGAAGATGGCGTTCGGCGCGGCCGCCAACCAGCCCGACCTGAAACAGTCGACAACCACCAAGCGGCCAGCGCCTTTCGAGGGAATGAACAGATTCGACGAACGTAAGAGTTCCTTCATCCCGTTACGATCGATACAGTTTCTATTGTGTTCGCAGTGAAAAAGGAAATCAAAGAGCGCGAGGATTGGCTAGAGGAAATGGAACAACTCGGCGAAGGTGAGAAATATCGCGGATTGATTCGTCTGCAGATCCTCGAGCGGATCAAGCAAATGGCATCTCTGAAGGCGATGGAATGAAAAAGACGTCTTTGCGAATCCTCTGGGCGCACAATATGAGCACACACGACCACCATTGTTTTCCACGCGGCCCGCGACCCAATGCATTTATTATGACACGCAACAATTGGAAATGAGGAATCGATAGCGTGCTTTGTTGCGTGGAAAACAGCGAAAATGCGGTGTGTGCATAATGCGCCAGACAACAACATTCACAAAATGATGTAACACTTTCGAGGCTAATAAACTGCAGACATTTTTAACTCGGGTCAAATGCACACCACCGAACCAGGTCGGCAGAAGTTATTCCTTTATCCGGTGCGTTTCCACATCATTAGACCTCTTTCGTGCGGCACAGGCGAACTTAGGTAAAGAGGATGTTTACTCGCACAATCAATAATTAAGCAGTGAAATCAACGACTAGTCAGCGCCGGAGCGTTCTCGGGACAATGCGCACTAAATTATTTATGAGATAAAAACTAAAGCGGCGTAAACGCGCGCGTCTCGCGCGTTGATAATCGCACTTGGCATTCATTGCTGTTTGACAATACGTCTTGATTGCGACCCGTCGTTAATCGCCGTTGAAATAATTGGACTAATTGGCGACGCATGTTAACAGCTGCTTAAAGGTTTTACGTGCGTTTTAAAAATTCACTGGCTCGTCGTGCTTGCGACGCGCGCAATCAAGTGCAATGGTGGAAAAATCAATTCGTTAGTCAGGGCCGTTTGCGAGAAATGTTAATGACGATAACAAGCGATGATTCCATTCTAGAAAAGGCTTAATTTGTTTATTGCATTCTTCGCCGCGATAGGAAAACTTTCTGGCGACGCGAAACTGCACGAAAATAGGTAGCAATAACGAAAAGTTGCGAACGAATCGATACCTCATTACTAAATAGCGTTTAATCACAATGAACTGAATGCCCACGCCGCAGAACCTGAAAACATTTGGCAATAATCGACGTTGTGAAATAACCCGAGGTGTTTCTCATAAAACTTTTGTTTGTTGAGTGATAGATTGTCTTTGCGGATGGTTTATGCACGAACGGGTAGTGACACAATAAGTATAATTGTAAACCGTTCGGATTCGACGTCGTGGGAAACGAAGTTGGAAGTTGGAACACGAACAAACCATTTTTGAAAGTCGTGCTAAAAGTGTACGTGGTTTGCCGAAAGTTGGCAAATTATTGCCGTAGCTGTTGACGGGCCGAGGGTCGTCGTCGAGGCGCACGCAATAGTTCAGAATGGGAAGAAGAAAGGGCGGGCGATTGCGCGCACGATTATCATTCGCATTTGCCGCACCTGATTCCCGAAAGGTTTCGCATGCGCGCGCGAAAAACTAGGTGTTCGACGCCAAGGTCGCGGCGGTAAAGATTTACGGCTCGGCGGCATTCCGCGCGGCCTTTCGTTCGGCGCCCGCCCCGCGCGCGGATGGCGAAAGCGGTGCCGGCGCGCGCGGTGAAATATCGAACTAGGCCGATGCGCCGCGGCGCCGACCGCCCGCCGCCCCCGCCGCTCCAAGCGGAAAATCCTGGACGGGCCGCTGCCGCTGCCGCCGCCGCCGCCGACGCTGCAGTTGTGTCGTCGGCGCCGCAACTAGCGGACGATCGGCGCGCGCCCTTCGGCGAATCGGCCTTGCCAAAAACTGCCACGCGAGCGGCGGCGCGTCAATTGAACTGCATTCGCTCTGCACGAACCGGCCGCGCCTTTCGCGAAGATGAGGAAGTTCATCAACGCGATACTGGAGCGCTCGCCGAGCAAGCAGAAAATGCTCGAGAAGTTACCGGCTAGGCCCAAATCTCAGAGCGAGGTGGTGAGGATCACCTGCATCCTGATTGCAATCGTCTTTTTCGTGAGTCCCGTCCGTCTCTATTGTAATGATTCCTTCTTTTAAAAGCAATCGCCTACCGTGCTTCCTGCAACTCTTTAGGTCACAATCGCGTTGGTGACAACTTTGGCAATCTTGGGGGTGATGAAAACTATTTACGTTTGGGCGCTGCTCACTACCGACATCAACGAGGAGCAAATGCTCATCGAACACAAGTTGCACAATCAGGCGAACATCCAGAAGTTGAACAAGTCATTGGATCGCGAGACCAGTGAGTACTCTTCAATTACACTGATCAATCATTTGATTTTGTCGCAGAACAAAAAAAAGTTATTGGCAGCGCGCCAGCAAATCGCAGCAAGACAATTCGTTCACAACAAGTCCAAAACGTCATACCGATCATTAATAATGCATGAAGACACGAAACAAGAAAGTTAGCTAATTTGCATCCGCGCGCGAAACGCACTCGGCCCGTCTCCTTGCGTGGAATATTCAGTGGTCGTTCATTTGTTTCGCAGTGTACTCGTCCATATGTTTGATCGTCGCCGGTTTCGGTTTCCAATTGTCGTGCGCATGCATCGTCCTCTTGTACGGCTTGCTCACGAAGAAGGCCCAGGCGATCTACGCCTGGATCATCTTCTCCTGCACAAACCTCGCCTGCCTGGGCATCGTGCTGCTCTTCATGGACCGTTTCACGAAGATACCCATCGACAACAAGGGAGTGGACGCTTGCCTGGAGGGCTTCGCCGTCGCCGTCGTTCTGTACGACGTGCTCCTCTTCTACCACAGCAAGTCGATGGCGCCCAAGAAGGAGAAGATCGTCGTCAAGGCGTACGGCGGCTACACGCACACCGTCAGCCCGAACCTCGACCTGCCCGCCAAAGCCGCGGAGAACTACATCGTCTAATCGCATTTCGCGTGGCGCGACGCGACCGTCCGCAACGGCGCCGACACCCCAATAATCTGACGTCCTTCCCCTGAGTTCATCTTCGATTTGCGCACGACGCGCGTTCGCGTGCGCATTTTTACGATACTCGTAGTCTAATCAACGATATATCAAATTAACTACGCGCCGTGCCTCTACGTGTGCATTCGAATCGCGATCAACGATTGTCCGAAAGGCGAGCGACGGGCGAAAGCAGCGTTAACGTTAATCTATATATTAAATCATTTACGATTGTTGACTAAATCACGTATGACCTTTTATTCGTCTAGGGACGAGGCGCAACGGCGATCGGCGGCGAATCGCGCGAGTTACAGTCGAAGAAGAAGTTTGCGTTTCCATTGTGGTGGCGAGCGAGTGCGTTTTTTTCGGGAACGGTTCGAAGCGATGCAGTTGCGCGACTCGAGTTATGTAGCGTCCGCTAAAGTAATATTATACGATCTTCGGTGAGAACAACCAATGCCTTTTCCGAAACATTACAAATTATAAGTACGTTTACATACGTGACGAACTTGTGTATGTTGTTTAGACACTTGACGAGTAGAATATCAATTTTCTGTGATAGAAAGTTATGGCTCTCTTATTATCTTGCTACATTGTAAACATGGAAGAATGTAATTAATTCAATATTCTGACAATAAAATTAAATCAAACTACTAATGTTTGCGCTTTTTCATAAGGCGACAATTTTGCGTATGGTTCCGCTAACAGTTCGGAGAATGGCGGACGATTTAGAAGAAGGGTTCAGCGTGCAGCAGATCCACCACCTGCAAGAGTAATTTTCTCACTGTTTTCTGGTTGAATACTGTATATAATACATAATTCAATCCAGGCTATTGCACGAGTAATTGAAAGCCCCTCCCTTTCTTGTTCTGCCGATTTCCTGACTTCCAGTATTGTAATAAATCCTCAAATTGACCTTAAATTAATGAGGCGTAATTAATTAGGCTATCGGATGTTATACTATTTTTATACAAATAAGTGAACGTAAGCAAATAAAAAAACTATCCAACTTACCGGGGCACTTAGGAGAATCTAGTACAAGATAGATTTCCAACCTTACTGCTTCAAACTGTTTCAATTAAGGACATAATTCAATCGTCTCTCTTATAATTCTCCCCTTATTAAACAGACAATAAGTGCATGAAAGTAAAACGTTAATCAACTTTCCAAAAATCATGCATGGCAAAAGGAAATAATTTGATACAACTAAAAAAAGAATTTGGAATTTGTGGAATTAAAGGTTCAGACTCTCCTCAACACTTGCACTCCCGAATAAAACAGTTACGTAATTAGTACTCTAATGTGTATCTATTGCTTTGCAAAACGCATTATAAAAATTTCAACTTGCGAACATTATATGTTGTATACAAACATAGAAAATTTACACCGCTGCAGTGTGTTCGACACTGAAACAACGCCCGCGCAACTGCATAGAACATTGGTACCCGATCAGAGTACTCGCGAATTGACGTCGTGCTGGATCAGTCGTGACGCAACTCGCTTAAGCGTCTTTGGTCTGAATGTACTTGATGAGGTCGACGACGCGGTTCGAATAGCCGTACTCGTTGTCGTACCAAGAGATGAGCTTGACGAACTTGTCGTTAAGCTGGATGCCGGCGGCGGCGTCGAAGATGGACGAGTGGGTGTCGCCGATGAAGTCGCTGGAGACGACCTCCTCGTCGGTGTAGCCGAGGATGCCCTTCAGGGGTCCGTTCGCGGCTTCCTTGATCTTGTTCTTGATGTCGTCGTAGGTGGCGGCCTTGCCCAGGCGGACGGTGAGATCCACCACGGACACGTTGGCGACGGGCACGCGGAACGCCATGCCGGTGAGCTTGCCGTTCAGCGCCGGGATGACCTTGCCGACGGCCTTGGCGGCGCCGGTCGCGGCCGGAATGATGTTCTGCGCGGCGCCGCGGCCGTCGCGCCAGAGCTTGCCGGAGGGCCCGTCGACGGTCTTCTGGGTGGCGGTGGTGGCGTGCACGGTGGTCATCAGACCCTCGACGATCTCGAAGTTGTCGTGGATGACCTTGGCGAGGGGCGCCAGACAGTTGGTCGTGCAGGAAGCGTTGGAAATGACCTAGGGCGACGAGACGCGTCGTGCGCGACACGCAAGTTATCAAGCGATCGTCAATCGCATCATCCGCATACCTTGTGGTTCTTGTCGTAGGCGTCCAAGTTAACTCCGCAGACGTACATTGGGGCATCAGCCGATGGCGCGGAGATGATCACCTTCTTGGCGCCGCCATTCAGGTGAGCCGAAGCCTTGTCGATGGTGGTGAACACACCGGTGCTCTCGACCACATATTCGGCGCCGGCCTTGCCCCACGGAATGGCGGCGGGATCCCTCTCGGAGAATACGGCGATAGAGTTGCCGTTGACGACGAGCTTACCGTCCTTGGCTTCCACCTGTCCCTTGAATCTGCCGTGCGTAGAATCGTATTTGAACAAGTACACCATGTAATCGAGTCCGATGAAGGGATCGTTGATCGCGACCACGTTGGCGCCCTTGTCCATGGCGGCCCTGAGGACCAGGCGACCAATGCGGCCGAAACCGTTGATACCAATCGCAGACATGCTGCAAGGAATACGATCATCAAATCACCGACCACGAACGAGTCATGAGCGCATGGTGGACGTGGCATATCGTAAAAAGTTAATCGAGGGAAGAAAGGAAAGTACGCTTTATCACGCCCAGCAACACGTTTAAATCCCTACATCCGGTTGCGGCAGGAATCGAAAGGACGTTTGAAGGTCAATCAATCGCCAGGCGTTTGTGCCGACGCAATTAATTGTAGCGGAATTGTAGCGGAATGCGCAGGTAATTATTCTTTACGACAACGTGACAGTCGTGGGCCGTTTACTATGCAGTGTAATGAAATTAATACTTACATTATTGCGGGGTAAAGGCGAGACGTGTAACGATGGTGTAAACAAGTTGGCGCTGTGTCGTTTGAAGGACGTCGGTCGACTTTATAGCGTGTCGAGTTCGCCCCGTAAACTCGTCGTCACGTGATCCGAACTCGCTTACGAACAGCACGAACGCCGGCGTCGTTTAAACGGCTCTGGAGCGGCGCGAATTACACGAAACGGAGACTTCCTGCGACCGTTCAATTCGACTCTAGATCAATATACTGGACATCAAAATCCACTCATAGGATTACAACGCGAAGATAGACATTTGCATTATTCACGTTCAACACGAAACAACCGTACGAAGCGTACGGGAAAAAAATTAACTATTATCAACGATGCTGCGTCGGTCGTTTCATGTTCAAGTTCAGTTAGAGAGGTCAAAACAAGTTAAATACATAAAGTCGTGCGCAATGAATAAAACTGTTGCGTTTTGTGGAAACTTTCCGGGAAGACAGATAAGATCAATGCATAACACATTTAATACCAATGTGCCGAGTAAAAGTGTTTCGCCGGAATTTACTTGCGAATCGGTCGAAAATATAAAATTAATAAAAACTGTAGATAAACAAATTGTAAGTCTTCTTTAAGACAAATTCGATCCAGCCGTCGCAGGTTATACATCACGGTTGAGACGATTCAAGAGAACATGACCAACGTCGACCGGTTTGCCGTTTGCGTCGTAATCTGCGAAAGACGAACGAAAATCTTCGTTAGGATAATCAACCGCTGTGAAAATGTCTGCTAATTTGTACCGGCATAATAGATGAATTCGCAGCATCCTTTCGTGTCGGGACAATCGTCGACAAGCTTCTTGGCCGTCTGATAAAACTCCCAAAGGATGTCCAACTTGTGATACTTGTAGTGGCCTGAAAGGGGTGACGCATTATAGAATTGTTTGCATTGCAGGGAGGAAGCGGTGGTGTTATTACGTCTGAACATTTCGTTGCTACTGACGCTCTCCTTGAAAGTCTTCAAGGGCGACGCGTATTCAGCTGCGACGTAGATGTATCCCTGATTGAGCTTGATTTTGTAGACGGAGTTCTTGTAATTGCGGTTTTTCACACCAGCGCGGTCTTCCTCGATCGGCGTCAATGTCTAGAGAACAACACGACAAATTCGCTGGATTATTAAGTGGCCAATAATCGCGAAATGAGTTGCCATACGCCTGCTTCTTCCATGATATTAGACATGTCTGTGAGTCGATGCGGACAGGTTAGAGACAACGGGACGAGGATGTACAAAGCTTTCCTCGCAAAGTGTACGTCCATTTTTGCCTCGTAGACGTCCATCATGTGTTTGATGCCACGATCGTTCGAAGGAGTGGCGGGCAGCAGGATTCGCAAGTAGCCGTGGAAGAAGCCGATCGCCATGGTTGCGCCGATATCGACCGATCCCGGCGTTGACAACGCGATCGACTTGTAAATCGGCGCGTTTTTCTGCGAATGTTAATGAAGCATAATTACCTACTGCCGCAACGAAAACAATCGTACTCACAATTCCCAAATAGGGTTGAATAAACTGCACAGCGCAAAAGAGGAAGATAAAAAACCAAAATATCGGAGGATGCGGCTTCCAGGTGCAGAACAGCGCGACGAGAGCGACGACAAGGGAAAGGGCCCCGCTGACTGGACAGCGGAAAACGCTCTCTACGAGCTTTTCGCTATCGTTGTCGTATCGACATTCCAAACTGAAATATTCCTCTATGAACATCACGACACGCAGGGCCAATTCGGTGATTGCCTGCGCAATAATGATGCTTGACACTGTAACAAATTGAACAAAAAACACGAAATCCTTAACACGAATCGCATTACCAGTCATCTAACAATTTAGCAATGATCAAGCATGTTTATGTATAAATGTGCATTATGTGCATACGTTGATAAGTAAAATAACAAAATTGCAATCAATTGCAACCATCGTCCATAAATATAATAAACAAGGCTTCAAATGTGATCATTTTACTGGAAAGGAAAGCAGATTCAAATCGAAATGTTCAGAAAATCTCTGTGGTTCTTCCTCGTTGTATATTTATCATTAAACTGTAAGTCGCAATTAGTTTGTTTGTATTGTTTGTACTAGAATCGATGGGACTTTAGATGAACAAGTGAAGTGCGAGAGCAACCTACAGTTATACTTCTACAGTCGCGAGTTTCCAACCGAAAAGTTGCCCTTATCTAGCGAGAATGTCGCCGAATATATGAACATCTCTAAACCTATAAAGTTCTTGATTCACGGATGGGGCGAGAGTTCCGAGAGGACGTACTATCAACAAATGACCGAAGAATATCTCATTCATGACGACGTGCAAGTAATTCAAGTCGATTGGAATTCGTTCGCCAAACTGCCTTACTTGCAATCGGCGGAAAGTACGAAAATTGTCGGTATGGTAACATCGATAATCAAGCAAGGCAAGTGAATCGATTGCAGTGTATGTTTCAGGAGGTTTTCTCGGAGATTTCTTAATGAAACTAGAAGAAGCCTTCGCCGCGGACGTTTTACATCTCGTGCACATTATCGGACATTCTTTGGGAGCTCATGCCGCCGGCCACGCGGGAAAATCGCTCAAGAAACAAGTCGGGAGACTGCCAGCAAGGATCACGGGTTTGGATCCGGCCGGACCTCACTTTGAGCTCGTCGCTTCCGAGCGGCTAACTTCGAAAGATGCGGTCTTCGTCGACGTTACGCACACCGACGGCAATTACTTCGGTTTGGACGAGGCTTCCGGGCATGTCGACTTCTATCCTAACGGGGGACACCGTCCGCAGCCTGGCTGCGAACCGTTCAACATCGAAATGCTGCAGATGGACGCCAATCAAATACCGTTTTGCAGCCACGTCAAATCGTACATTTATTTCATCGCTTCGATCAACAACAGGACGGAAATGGCGACGAAGTGCGAGAGCTACGAAGAATTCAAACGCGACGCGTGTAATTCTAACGAGAAAATTATTTATGGCGAGAATGTTAGTGTGGACAGCATGGGCAAATTTTATTTCGACATAGTCGAGCATCAATTGCATCTTGCAGAGCCTCATGCACAGTTTTTCAACGCAAATTTCACAGGTCCATTTATCCAGAACTTATTGAAGATAGTCCATTGACACAATTCAATCAATGATAACTTAGGTACTCACTGCAACATAGTATTTCCACAATATCATTGGAACTTGCATAGGCACCTAGAAATAAAAGTAAACAAAGAATAAAATATTCGATATTTGGTTTGGATTAAATAAATATTTACCTATCAGACAAACTACAATAAATACTGGGATTGAATAACGATAGTAATTGTTGCGTCCTCTAGGTATTTTTATTGTATCTTCCTAAAACAACATATTGAGTAATAATGAATAATAGAAGTGATACAATTAGGTAAGTGTGCAAACATACCATATTGTGGCTTGGAAGTGGAGTCATAATCGACTTTAAAGTTTGATGTGTTGCATGTGTTGAGAAGGCACTTGGAAACTTAGAAACACCGATAAGAAAAGTTGCAAAATAATGAGAATCTAATTTTGACGAGTTTATCTGATTAAAGGCGTTTTCGACAAGAGCAAGAAGTCCATAAGTATATTCCTATATGTGCAAACCATGAATGGTCTATAGGGTGAGCTGTGAAGAGATGCATTTAAGCTTAGGAGTTTTATTGTTAAATTGGTTAGAGAGGACACCTTCATTTCAGTGGTATGCATAAGTAAAATATAATAATTATTTTCCCAGTATGGGCTTTACTTGATCTAACATTAATGACGCAAAGTGGCGATGAACGTGCTATATATTTGGATGTTCTCCAGCTCATCGAATGGGCGCTGTTGTCGCCCTAAATCAGCTGACTGCAAGGCCGTGCTATTTGCAAATATTTATTATTCTACATTAAGCATATTATTAATTAGCAACAATTGGTTCGTATAACGCTGATAAGTTTTAAACAAATTTAAATACTTGCAAACACAAAAATACGAACAACACGTACAAAGGCAGCGCGCTCACTCAGCACAACAAATGACTATGTAAATTCAAATCGTAACCTAGCATCTTACGGCATAGTAAATATAGACACAACATCAACGATATCCTGGAAAGTCGTCTCCGGCAACACCGATCCAAACAATATTCGGTATACAATCTCAAACTAAATTACCCTCAGATCTACCCAACAACGCCAAAATGGCCGACGAAGATGTCCTCCAAGCTCGCCGAGAGAGACGACGCAGCAAAATTCTCGAAAACGCCGAGAAGCGTATGGCAACCTTCCGCAACAAATCGAAATTCCACTCAGAACCTCTGCTCGAGGCATCTCCATTGAAGTGTCCGGATCTAATGGAGTTCCCTGCTTGCACAGCATCTGATGATGACCCAGTCCATCTCAACAATAAAAAGGACGTAGACAGTAATCCAGTGGAAACAGCTGAGCATCACCAAGATGAGCAGGCACAATATCCAGAGCTGGACGAGGCTGAACTCTTCGGCAGCCTTCAGGATGATCAAAAGCAGCTAGTGCAAGAGAGTCGATCAGTAAATCTTCGCAAGAAGTTGCTTTTCTTGCTTGGTTGCTTGATACGCTACATAAACCTCATCTTGGAAAACAGCATTGAAATTATGGGCATTGACATGGAGCACTGGCACATGAACATGATCTTCGTCCCGTTTCTCATCTACGAAATGAGCGAGTTCATTGTCTATCGTCCGGAGTCAGAGGAGAGTTCGGCGTTGGGTTTGATCATCAAGCTGAATCGTTTGCAAGGACGCGCAATTGACGTCGCCGTCGCCGCGCTGAATCACGCGTTGCGATTGCTGAAAGACATGGCGATATACTTCTTTGCCTACGTCTTCATGGACATGGTGTTCGCCGTCTTTAAAGTGGACGATGACGTCGTCTAGCGCGATCATTCGATAATCAAAATGCACTTGTGCGCATTGTTCAAATTGACTGATGATAGAAGTTTAATCCAGCGCAAATATTTATTGTGATAAGTGTTCAAGGGAATCGATTCGATTAGCGATCTACTGTTGTTTTTAAAACGGGGCTTTGCTTTAATTCCGAGGAAGAAGGGTGGGAGGATATTGAGTCACTGTGGATTGTTTGTAAAATAAAATAAAAAATCGGATCAATCTCGTTTTTTCGTTCTGTACACGACGATACGTCGTCATTCACACAAATTTTGTAAGAGCGTTAGGCGGTAATTAGTTTATTTTGCAAGAACTTGTCTTACATTTTGTTAATTTCATTTCTTGGATTTTCTTCTCATTCTTTTATATTCGAAAGCTAGAGCTTCATAATAAGAGGAAATTGATATGAAATAGTATCAAATACCTGCAAGTGGGCACATTGGCAGAGAAACATGCATGATTTTAAGCCATTTACAGCTCGAGGTCATTTTTTAAATACATCTTATTTTCGGCGCCCCATTTGCCAAATTTTTCCAAAAGTCATGGTGTCCCTAATCCAGTGCTCGGTTGTTCCACCACTTATTGCTAATAGCTCTTAATATTTGAAGATAAAGAAATATTTCTATAATGAAAAATTAAAATTCAGCAATAACTTAAAACAAGTTGACAAATTATAATTCAGTAATAACTTAAAACAAGTTGAAATTCGCAAAGTTCTGCCGAGGACAGTGGTAAAGAATGGTTCATCATGGTGGTTCCCGATGTGGTTACGCTGGTGGTACCGTACTAATACTTAATTTAAACCCAGCAGCACACCCTTGATTTAGTCTTGTTCAAACCTGTTGAAAATCTTTTCATCAAACTTGACGATCGGAATGTTGTCCAAGTGTCGATTACCCTCATGGATAACAATCAATAACTTTTGATGCTGTATAAAGATGAGAAACGTGCGGACCACGTGTGGGGAGCAGACAATATCCATTTTAAGAACATCATCAAGTTAAATAATTCTTTTGTTAATTACTAGTTAAACGGTATTTATTTTACAAACGACATTACATAAACAAAACGTTATGTTTGCTTAATATGCCTTGCCTGTACAGTGTAGCCCTTTAATCGTATTGTTCTATAACATCTTCCTGCATCTCGACGTCCTCAACATCAGTCTCCTCATCATCAGTTTCCTCATCGTCGGTCTCATCGTCGGTCTCACCATCAGGATCCGCAATGTCGGAGTCCTCGTCAACGGCATCCGCACCATCAATGAGGTACCGAATTCCGTTGATCATGTCAAGAGTGGTTGGCGGTCTCGGCACGGTGAAGTCGGTAAACATGGCCTCCAGATGTTGGTTGACGTACTCTTCCACACGACGAAGAATATACTGCACCCCAAGGCGGTACGCGTCTCCATCCTCGCGAGCGATCGGAAAGACGACGCGGGGTGGCGGTGTCGCCGAGAGCAGAGGTGAGCCCGCAGGTACGGTAGGGTCGATGTCCAGATGGCTCATGCGCACCTCCCCAATGGTGACGGGCGACACGGGACCGGTTCGCAACAGTTGCATGATGGCTAGTAGGTCCTGTTCACTAATTGCGAGACAGATTGCATGTAATTGTTGAGCGTGCCGTGAGGTCGACTTACGTTTAAGCTGCGATGTCGCCTCGATTGATGTCGACCGATAGTCCGGATTCGGCGGAATTGAATGGCGATACTGTCGGTCGGTGCTTGTTGCAATGACTTTGATTATCAAACAAAGCACCCTTTGATTGCTGGCTCTTGCTTAGCGTTCCACGGCTAACTTTCGAACGTCAATTGTTTTATAGGTGGCGCACTACACGCAGTTCCGGTACGGCGGTTAATTTGAATGTTAACTTCTGATCGAACCGTTTCGAAAACATCCTCATTCATCGTTTTGCGGATTCCTCGGCTTCGGAACGGATTCAGACCAGTTGATGCAGCTTTCATTCTAACAAGCCGCACTCGTCGAAGATACATCGAAGATGTCCGAGATGGCCTGGTTCAGACGATATTTTCAATTCGGCCCACCCTCGTTCAATTGCAAAACAAATAAGTATTTCCCAACAAATAGGTTGTAAGGTGTTGAATACTCGAACAGATTCAATCAACAAGTTATATTGATGATATTTACAGACGAGAAGTGCGGACCTGTCGTTCTTGTGCGATTGTGAGAAGTACCTAGCAACAGTATCAAGGTGTCTTTAATATTAGACGCTGAGACAGCTTCAAATGAAACCAAATTAATTCACCACATTTCCTGGATGAATTATATAAATAAATTTTAAAAACGAGCAGAAATGGAACAGCAGTAAAAAGATCAAATGGAACCGTAATACAACATGATGAAGCTAGAACATTTCCCAAAGTTGTGACGTGTTGATTACTCGTACAAATTACAGTCAATGACTTGATGTTACTTAATTACGAGGAATAAGATCCTGTTTGAGTATCGAGTTGTTTGTATCGTTGGCGTAACATCAAACAAAACCAACCAAGTTATGAATTTCACTTAACAAATTTATTGATACGCAGGCACAGACTGTCGTGGCTGTTGATACATATTACAAAAACAGAAATTACGAATCAAGCGAAACGGCAGCAAACGCAGGGCGGAAAAACGATTAAATGGAATCTTGATAGAACGAAGGAACTGCGTGCGCATAAGTAATAATATCGCAGTGGAGTGCTTCGAACGCGTGCACAACGTTATAAATTACATTCTATGCGTGCACTATTTAAATAGCGTGACCTATTGCAAATGCTACTACACCTAATAATACTAACACGTCGCCGTGCGCTCGGTTCGACGTAACTCAAATGCAAGCCGAACGTTTTGCCGCGAAGCGTTCCCGAATTGACGGCCCACAGCGGAACTTTCGTCGTTCTACTGCAAAGCATCGTCGGATGACGGCGGAGACGGACGATATGACAACACCTTATCGCGAAACGTCGACAAGCCGGGCTCGAACTTCTCGGCCACTTCCAGCAGCTCCTGGCAGAGTTCCGCGCGCCGCGCGCCGTCGGCGTCGCCGTCGCGGCCGCAGCCTGGAAAAAGCAAGCGCGCCGTAGTTAGTCGCGAAAGTAATTGGCGCAAGCACGACGCAATAAATTCGAGTACGTGGGAAGGTAAATTTTTCGCTCGTCGGTCGATGCGCAGCGCTCTGCACGTGCTTACTCTCTCTCTCTCTCGCGTCGAAATTAATCAGATGCAAACAAACTCGGAAAAACTCGCCACCTTCGTCGGCTATTTGCGGATATCGACGGTGTTCTTCAACGTGCCGCGCTCAAGAGTGGCGGACGAGGAGATCAAATGACACCGACGGCGTTTGACGTGGTCGCGCGGACGTGCCAATTCATAATCGGATAACGCATTTAAAAATAAATGTCGTCGAAGCGAAGTTCAGCGTTGCGCAATACGATTCAATTCACTCGGCGAACATTCTACTCAAAAGCCGATAAAGTGACGTTGCATTACTGCACTTAATAATTGTGCGACTTCCGAAATGTGGACATGCAGCGCCCGCGAGGCGGGCCGTTTCGCGTGAAATGAGTCGTTGCCGCCGCTCGCCCACGCCAGATGTCGATTTTAGTCTATTTTTACCCGAGAGCTATCATCGAACCCATCACACTCACCGACGGAGTAGAGTTGCGCCAGCGCCAGCTTGATCTCCAACGCGTGCGCGCTGGTCGGATGCAGGAGATGCTCAAGATCGACCAGCAAGCGTTCGTAGGCCGACGCGTTTCTCTCGCACTGGACGATCGCGCTCCGGATCTCCGTGTTCAGCGTCTCCACCTGATAGGACGTGACCTCGTGCACGCAGCGGGTGCATTTCCAGGCGGCGGTCGCCGCCAGCGGATTCGCGCTGATCAGCAGACCGTCGCCGCACTCCATGCACCTGAGCGAACCGGCGAACGTTTGAAACTCGCTGGGGTCCGCGCACCGCCGACATGCGCAATCGAAATGCTTCGTCGTCAGCAAATGCTGGCGCCGCGGCAAGGTCGGCCACAGGCTCTGCGCGTAGGAGGTGGTGATCGCGTCGCCCTTCCTGATGTGCACGGCGGCGATCACGCTCATGGCGAAGTCGTCGTCGCAGTGGTGCTTCGTGTTCGGGGTGCAGTCGTGCGCCATGAACGAGATCGTCGGATACACCGCTCGGATGTTGACGTCCGCGTTGCGGACGCTGAAGGCGTTCGTGTCGAAGATCGAGCATATCACCAACGGATCCGGAGCGTCCGCGTCGTTGGCGCTCGCGTAGATCCTCCGGATGGCGGGGATCACCGACCGTTCCAGCATCGCGTAGATCGGACGCTTCCGGTTGTCGGCCAGGTGCGATTGCAGTGCCATGAACTGGTCGAAGCGCTTCCTGCTGATGTTCTTCAGGAGCATGGTGCGCAATGGCAGTATCACACTGTACATCGAATCCTTCACGCCGATCCGCAAGTTGGGCTTGACGTTCGCGCGCGCCAGCAGCTTGCATTCGACGCTGTGCCACTTGGACGACCTGCAGGCGATGTCGCACAGGCCCCAGCCGCATGCGGGGCACGCCGTGAAATTCGCCGACAGGTTCTTGCAGCATCCCATGCAGATCGGCACCGACATCATCTTCGGGCCCGCGATCAACGGGCGCTTCTTCATGATCAACTCGCCGGCGCCGATGTCGCGATTGGCGATCAGGTGCCGGCCCTTGTTCGGATCTTCGACCGTCCGGTACATCATGCAGACGTCCTTGTGCGTGGGCCAGGCGCGCTTTTGGTGCTCCTTGCAGCAGTAATACGCGTTCGCGCAGGCGGTACATTTCAGCTCCGCGGGGCCGTCGCAGAGCGCGCACGGTGGCATGTCGATTGCGCGTGATATATTCTTGCGCTCCGCGATCAATTTGTTCGCCGTCGGGATGCGAACTGGTCAATCTCGTTGTGGCCGCACGTTATATTCTCCATTTTTATTTTTAGTTGCGCGATCCGCCGGTTTGTAACTCGCGCCACCAACCGAAACGCGCGCAACGTGCGAGCCACCTATCTTAATTGCTCACATGCCGAGAAATTGAATCATATTAAAATCGTAATGTAACAGAAATAATTCTAATGTTATATTTTATGTAATAAACTTAAATATATAACGCATATAATAAATGTATCATATTGTAATGATATTCATGTTTAGTTGTTTTAAACGAAAATATCACATCTTTCACTGTTGTTTTGATGTTTTATAACTTTCTCCCAGCAGGAAATTCAAATATTGCGCGTAACATTTTGGTTCCACCATCTTGTACGTTTAGCAAAAACTACTTGATTAACTGAATTGCCGTTGGAGGCGCTGAGGTCGCGTTTGATTGCAATCAATTTAAAAATAAAACGACCAAATATAAAAACATTCTGTGCGTGCCAAATTATATTAAATATATGACAATTCGTATATAAAACACACACTTTAAATAAAATTTGAGTTGTTTGTTTATTATTAGCGTGCTGATAAGCAATATGCTAGTTTTTATGCGCGCGCCCTGGCGGAGATTTGTGCAAGCACGTGTCAAGTGAATTGGCAACATTTTGCCATCGGCGCTGTCGACGCTGTCGTCCGTCGTTCGCAGCGAACGCAGCGGTTCGCAGTTGTGTCTTGTCTTGTGTGGTGGCCGATGTGATGTGATTGACACTTTTGCACACAGTGTGCGATCCCTCTCGACGAATTTCGAACGGAAACATTGAAAAATCATTAGCGTATTCGAGGTGAGTACGCGGCGCCGGCGTCCGCCCGTTGCGGGCGGCGCAGCGCTGCAGAGCGAGCGTCGCGCGCTGGCGAAAACCCGCGTGGCCGGCGGAAAAACAGCCCCCCCCGGCATGCGGGCGCATCTCGCACGCACGGCGAGCAGTGCCGCCCGTCGCCGCCGGCCCCGAGGGCGTCGAAGACAACGACGACGACGGCGACGGCGACGCGCCGATCCGGCGGCGGTGGTTGTTCGCGCACAGGGTGGCCGCCGTCGACGTTGGCGCGTTTAACCTCTGCGAACGCGGGGCGCGCACGCGGTCGCCAAGGCGATCAGGTGACCTCTTCGCACCCGCTGGGGCCGCCGGTCGCGACGAGGCGAGCTCGCCGACGTCGACGACGCGCGCGTTCGCGGCGATGTTTTTGTTTTGTTTACCGGCGCGCTGGCAACCGACGTTTCGCATTTTGCATCGCTTGACACCGCATCACGCCGCTATTAATAGGTCGACTTGAACTTGCATAAATCGGAGCGGCGAAAATAGCAGCGCGAGGATCATGCACGTCTTTAATGGGCAGCGACTCCGACGAGTCGCCTAGCCGCCCTGACACGTTGTGCCAACGGCTGCAGCGGGTGCTCCTCGAGGTGCTTCTCCCGCTCTATCGTCGCTCGTCTCGCGGCTATCTGCTATCGGCCGTGGAGGGCGATTCGCGCGACTGACAGGTATCGTTTGTTGCTTTCAGTGTTGCTGGAGCAGCGCTATGCATAATATCAACTCGGAGGGCCAGTACATGAACACCGCCAACGGAGCCGGCAACAACACCGAGCGCGTCGCCATTCTCGATGCGGGCGCGCAGTACGGCAAGGTAATCGATCGGCGCGTGCGAGAGCTGAACGTGGAGTCGGAGATCCTGCCGCTGGACACGCCGGCGTTCAACATCCGCGAGGCCGGCTATCGCGCGATCATCATCTCCGGCGGGCCCAACTCGGTGTACGCCGAGGACGCGCCGCGCTACGATGCGGACATCTTCCGGATAGGATTGCCCGTCCTGGGCATATGCTACGGCATGCAGATGATGAACAAGGAGTTTGGCGGCACCGTCATACGCAAGGAGAGCCGCGAGGACGGCCAATATGATATTGAAGTCGACACTAAGTGTCTGTTGTTTAAGTAAGTGCGTTCGATCGCTTGCGCAAAGTTTCGGCCTTGCGCCCGGCCTAGACTTATAACCTTTGGTTATCTGCCTTTTACGTCTTAATGTCCGTAGAAAACGTTTCCATGCACCTCTCCCACTTGGTCTGCGCGCAACCTCAAAATAGTATAGATAACCTCTATAAATCTGTGATAACACTTTATCATTGATCTTCTGCACTCTTATTTATTAATCGTTTTCCCACGTTACTTGTTTCTTGCAACTTACTCTTTTGCCTGCAACTTCTAAAATGTGTTATCAAATCAATTAATATTTGGTCAATTATGTGCGTAAAAGTAATACTCAACGGTTTTTAGCATTAATGCATGAAAAATTAAGTGTGCGTCAGCAAATAATGAATATTTTGCAGTTCGCATAGTTTTTATAGATTTTAGTATCATTGCATGACAAAATGTAACAAGATACGCGAGGGAATCATGAATGCATGACGAGTCGAATTCTGCAGACGCATAAGCAGGGCCGGTTGTAAGAAAGCAGCTTCGCAATTGAGCTTGACAAGTTGCTGATACACCAACCGAATATTAAACGATCAGGAGAACAATTCTGTGGCGCAAAGCTTTGCCTACAGAGCTACATCCTAATCGACACGCAAAATCGCCACGTGGTTTTGCCAGAATGAGGTGGCGAAGGATGGCAGCTAACGTTTCGTTGTTCTTTCTAGGTCATTAGATAAAGTGCAACAAGTACTCTTAACGCACGGCGATTCGATCGAGAAGATCGCCGACAATTTCAAGGCGATATCGCAGAGCTCGTCGTTCTGCGCGGGCATCGCGTACGAAAAGCTGCGCCTCTACGGCGTGCAATTTCACCCGGAGGTGGACCTCACGGCGAACGGCAAGGCGATGCTGCGAAACTTCCTGTTCGACATCGTCGGTCTCACGGGCAATTACACGATCCAGGGGCGCGAACAAGAGTGCATCAAGCACATCCAGGACGCCGTCGGCTCGAACAAGGTGCTGGTGTTGGTCAGCGGCGGCGTGGACAGCGCCGTGTGCGCGGCGCTGCTACACAAGGCGCTGAAGGCCGAGCAGATCATCGCCGTGCACATCGACAACGGCTTCATGCGCCGGAACGAGTCCGTCCGCGTCGAGGAGTCGCTGCGCAAGCTCGGCCTGAACATACGCGTGATCAACGCGGCGTGCACGTTCGCCAGCGGCAGCACCGTGGTGCCCATCGATCGGAACGAGCAGAACTCGCGGACGCGCATCACGAAGATGCTCTCGCAGACGGCCGATCCGGAGGAGAAGCGCAAGATCATCGGCGACGTGTTCGTGAAGGTCTCCGACGAGTTTCTCGCGGAGATGAATCTGAAGGCGGAGGAGGTGTTGCTCGCGCAGGGCACGTTGCGGCCGGACCTCATCGAGTCGGCGTCGAAGCTCGCGTCGAACAAGGCGGACGTCATCAAGACGCACCACAACGATTCGGAACTGATCAGGAAGCTGCGCGCCGAGGGGAGGGTCATCGAGCCGCTCAAGGATTTCCACAAGGACGAGGTGCGCGCGCTGGGCCGCGAGCTCGGCCTGCCCAGGGAGCTCGTCATGCGCCATCCGTTTCCCGGGCCGGGGCTGGCCATACGCGTGCTGTGCGCGGAGGAGCCCTACATCGAGCGCGACTTTTCAGAGACGCAGGTGCTCGTGAAGATCATCGTCGAGTTCGAACAGATGCAGCAGAAGAAGCATGCCTTATTGAATAGAGTGGAAGGTGTAACCTCCGAAGAGGAAAGGTACGGTTTTCCTCTCCGCCTGGTTGCTTCCGAACAACGTCGCTAATCTGAAAAGTGTATTCCAGGATAATTTTAAGAAGGATATCTAGCAAACAAAAACTCGCCGCCACGCTGCTGCCCATTCGCAGCGTGGGCGTGCAGGGCGACTGCCGTTCGTACAATTACGTCTGTGGCATCTCCAGCGAGAACGAGCCTGATTGGGACGACATCATGTACCTAGCTAAACTAATACCTCGCATCTGCCGCAACATCAATCGGGTGTGCTACATCTTCGGCGGGCTGGTCAAAGAAACCATTCCCGATCTGACGCCGACCTACCTAACACCGAACGTCATTAGCAGCGTGCGATACGCGGACGATGTCGCTACGAGAGTGAGTTCGTCGGGCGCGCCTTGCCAACCAGAGTGTAACACGCGCGTCTGTCATTGCAGGTTTTAGAAAGCGCCGGACAACTGGATTCGGTGAGCCAGATGCCGGTCGTCCTGCTGCCAATCCACTTCGACCGCGATCAAGCGCTGAGAATACCGTCGTGCCAACGTTCGATTGTTTTAAGGCCTTTCGTCACTCAAGACTTTATGACCGGAGTACCTGCAGTGCCAGGGAAACACCTGCCTTTGGAGGTATGCCGTCGACGTCCTGCCTCGCATGTGACGAGGCGCGACTAACCGACGCGTCTCGTGTTTGCAGGTTGTACAAAAAATGGCGAGTGAAGTGCTGCACGTCCCCGGAATATCGCGGGTGCTCTACGACGTCACCTCGAAGCCGCCGGGCACGACCGAATGGGAATGATTCGCGCACGCCACCGAAACCAACGCCGCGCGCCGAGTCTGCGACACTCAAGCAAAAACATTAATTACCAACACATCACCTCACACCGAGCAAAACAAATGACACACGGTACTCGTATCAACCATTGCACGCGATTATGCGCGATTACGATCCTCCTACACCGGCGCCGCGTTCGCGTCGCGACGTTTAGACCAAAAAAAAACAAAACAAAAATAATGGAGAAGAAAACGAAGATCGAAAACAGTAACGGTTTTAATTGCAATTTACAATATCGGACACTTCATGGAAGAGATCGCGTTTCTGTTTATATCATCCTTGATATCATACTTCTTTAATTAGTATCTATTAATATTATCACTTTGTTGACTGTTAAGTGAATGATACCACCAGTACTTTAGCCGCTCGATTAAACACGAATGTAAATTCCGATTTGGCGGAAATAAAACAAACAACAAACGAGAAAATTTGCTATTTGCACCACGGCTCAATTTGTTCGAATTGAGCGGAGCGCGAGATGTGTGCGGCACCAGCTCGCACGGATTGTATGTATTTGTATATGTGGGAACGAACGCCTCTTCGTTTAACTATTTTTTTTTTTGTATTTAAACCTTGTTGAAAAAATTTGTTTGCGAGGCAAATATCGATTACTAAAATCATTTCGCTTGTTCCAGAAGTTTGTAAAGTAATGATTAAAAAATCAATTTCTGTACGCACCTTGTTTTCGCATCGCCAAATTACTGAAATAAAACGTGGATTTTGTTTTTGTTATTTCTATTTTGTTTAGGTGGGATTATGCGCGCTGGCCACACATCGAACATATTATTCTTTGATGAAATTCGCATTTGATTCAATTTGATCACATTGGAGAACCACGCAAGCAGCACACGCTAAATTCTTGTTGTTGCATTAAAGAAGAACACGCAAAAGCGCAATAAACAGACGTTTCAGACAAATTGCCACGTGCAAACTGAAATTGTTTCAATCGCGACCCATTAGGTATTTGTTATTGCTAGTTGTACAGACTCGAATTGTAAAATAAAACATAGGCTTTACTAGGAGACACTTGTAATTAGTTAACGCGAAGTCAAGTCGATATTTGTGTATCGACTTATTTCGTCAGATATTTAATGCATATTTTACATATTTCGATACATTATTTCGACGTTGCGCTTGTTCTGTATAATTTTCTTTTAAAATACATTGCAATCACACTTCGTACCGATTTATAAAGATCCCGGTGATGTGTAAAGACATTTCATAGTTATTCTCAATTCGATGGGCAAATTGGCGTGCCGCAAGCCTATTTTTGTGAAATGTCTTACAATAACTACTCTACCAGCCACACCCATAAGACAATTGTTTTCAACAAAAGAACTGCAATAAATAAAGATGTATACAATAAATGCGCTATTTAAACTTGGCCAAAGTAACTCTGTTTGTATTGCGATGAAATGGGTCGTTGTGGTGTTATCTGGTTCACGGAGATTGATCGGTGGATTTCTCTGCGCTCCTCGTAATCTCATCATTTGTTTAAATTCGCTACATTCTAATTTACGATTATAATGAAAGACTACATCGAGAAAGACACTTTTTTTATTCACAGCGATAAAAAATAGTAAATGCCGAGCGTTAATTTTGCTGCTCAATGATGCAGCCATTTTAATCGAACTCGATAACGGTGATTATGCTGCAACTCCCCTCTCTTCAGTTGTGGGTGGTACCGACAATACGAACAAGAAAGGAGAGGGAATGTGGAAAAGTGAGATGGTGAGATGGCAACCATCAAGCGGGCGCACTAGAAAAGAAACGTTGCTTCGATGACAAAGAAAGACAGGCAGGTTCTCAGTATTCGAATGTATTCAAAAAGTCAGACAATGGCAACGCAATCAATAATCGACTAACAATGGCATGCACATTCGGCATGACTAGGGGAACAGATGCAGTGAGTAGAGCGCCTGGCTTTAGATGCTTTGGTAAACAGGTGGTGCGTCCCCACCGCCATTCCAATTGTACGGCGACCTGTGAACGTGAAATAGAACGATTACAATTGGTGGGGTATTGCGAGGGGCAGTACCCGTGTGACAGGTAAACCGGACGCCATTCCGACCTGGGGCTGTTGAGGTTGCTGCTTTCCTCTACGGCGTACGGGGCCCAAATATTCCGACCGCGTTGTGCAGCCATGTTGCGGTTGGGGCGGTGTTGAAGCCCTCCCATTTGATTCTGTGGCTCGATGTAAGCGAAATCAATTGGATTGTTAGCCGGCGCGGCACTAGCGGCGGTATTAGCTGCTGATGGCAGATTGGCGATAACCGGTCTGGAATGCCCGACGGGGCCGAGGCCGTTGCGCACGGCGTTCGCATAAGTCGGCGATGGCACCTCGACGGGCGGTTGCGCTTCCGACGGCGGGTGCGCGTGCTTGGTCGACACGGCGGTGCCGGGCGCCCTGTTGAACGTCGGCGCCGAGTTGCTGGAGTTCCATGCTCCGATCCATGGGCGGTCCAAGGTGATGCCTTGGAACGCTTGCGCGCAGTATGCGACAGTGTCGTTCCGATCGCCGGCGCCATCAGCCGACTGGGCCACTTGGGACTCATCTTTGTTTTCGTTCGAGCCACACCACATGCTGGATGGCGGCCCAACCGGCTGCGGATGGCGCCACATGCCCGAGAACGCCTGGCCCGGGTCTCCGGTGCAGTTCACGGCGATGCCCAGCACGTCGTCGGGCTCGTAGTCGGTCGAGTTCGCGCGCCAATCGTCCTCCTGCTCTCGTCCCGGCGGCGGCAGCGGCTGCGGCGCGAGAGACAGGTCGGCCCCTTGCCATTCCTGCGGCGGGTGCTGCTCGTACTGCGGCGCCGCAATGGCGACCAGCTCGAGCTGCTGCACGTCGCCCTGCGGCATCTCCAGCTGATCGGGCATGCGTTGCTGCAGGATGAACTGCGGCTCCCTGCCGACGGGATGGTAGATCCACACTGGGTTCTCCTTGTTGCCCTGCATGCGCGGCAGCAGCTGCGACAAGGGGATCGTCGGCAGGATCCTCGGCGGTTGGCGAATGTTGAAGCCGTTAATCGGACGCACCCTGTAAAACGGCGGCACCTGGTGTCTGTACAACGGATGGACGTTGAAGCCCGGCGGCGGCGTTATGCCCGGCATGCGCGGCTGTTGCTGCTGAGTCGCTCCGGGCATCCTTGGCGGCGGCGGCGTGCGCACTTGCTGCATTTGTATTGCTGGTACACCCGCGGATTGAGCAAACGGCATGTATGCTACGCGCATATGCGGCTGGAGTTCGGGCGGCAGCAAGACCGGACGCGTGTGCAGTGGACTGAACTTCCACAGATAGAAGAGTTCCTTGATGCAGGACGCGTGGAATATCACGGTTTTGAGAAACTCGGGCACGGGTGGTGTGTGTTGCTCGTCCACTTTGCGATGTTCTGTTCCGAAAATACGAACCTTGTACAAGGTTATGGAGGTGCCGACTACATCAACGCGAAGCAGCGTGCCTTCATAACGAACTTCACTGTATGTCAACAAGCTAACTTTTGCGCCGATGTCGTTGACCAGTAATCGCAGGAGCGGTCCTGCACCTTGCTGATTTTTCGATGATGATTGCGACATGATCGGGCAGATTGGACAAGAACGGCAATGATTCGTCGTTTTTTTTTTGACTTCCGATTTCGATGACACGACCTACCTTCACCGCCCCCTAGAATTATATTTATCACTTATCATCCTTTCATGACAACATGCTAACATTTTCAAAAATCCATACGAGGGTGTCGAGGGTACCCAAAATTAATTGCAAAAATTATTTAATTCTCCAATTACTCCATGGATGGAAATCGGTGTTAAATTCGGATAGCATTAAATGTTTCATGTGTGAAGTTTTGAGTTCGGACGCTTATTAATAGGAGGCGCATGCTGATTGTTGGGAGGACACTGCGCCGTCGCAGTAGGGCTGAACAATTGACGATCGCCCTAACGCAGCCTACCGTCTCTGCTGTGCTAGGAGAGGCGCTCGCTCCCCTCGCGATCTTCTTTCTCTTGGGTGCGGTTCTGCGCCGCACGCTTGATTGCGCGCCGCCATTTGCGCGTTACTCGTGCCCGTGCTAGGTGATAAGATGTTACTCACGTAAGTCAATCCGTGCGCTTTTTCGTGCCGACTTCTAACTTTGCGCATTGTCCGAAGGTACGTTAGCATGTGGTACCTTGATATTGTATCCGATTGCATCTAATCGAATTAGATGTCGACGGAACGTCCGCTACCGCCGTATGGACCCGACGGCGAGCTACCGGACGATTATGTTCCTCTGCCGCACTTAGACCAAACACTCGAACCCGTAGACGGCGTGGTGCAGCCGCCGATTCTGCCGCCGCGCTGGCGCCCCGGCCGCATGACGAACACGCTGCAATACCTGAGGAAGAACGTCCTCATGGCCGTGTGCAAACACAAATACTCGTGGCCATTCTTGCAACCGGTGAACTCCATCAAACTGAAGATACCGGACTACCATCAGATCGTGAAGCGTCCCATGGATCTCACCACCATAAACCGGCGCATCGACAACTTCTACTATTGGGACGCCTCGGAATGCATCGACGACTTCGACTTGATGATGTCGAACTGCTTCCAATACAACGGCCACGAGGCGGACGTCGCCATCATGGCTCGCACGCTGCGAGACATATTTGATAAGCGCATGGATAAGGCGCCCAAGATCGAGACCGCTATTAAATGCATACGCACGTTGCCGATGCAGTCTGCGCCGGGCGCGAGAGCACCCAGAGGCAAGGCGGTCAAAGTGAAAGAAATCAAAGATCCGCCGCCGCCGAAGAAAGAGCGCGCGCCGCGGAAGAGTCGAAAACCCAAACGCGAGAAGAAGAAATATCTGTCAAAGAAATACGTCTCGTCTACGAGCGGCAGCGAGGCCGAGTTCGAGTCGCAGCTGCGCAAAGAACTTTACGATCAGGAGTCGGCCGCCAAGAAGCCCGGCGAAGACGGCGAAGACGGCGACGCCGAAATGCCCGCGCAGGACCCCGAGTGGGACATTTTGGAGGGGATGCCATTGCCGGAAGCTTTCCAAGTGGAGACAAATTCGGACGCCAGCAAATCATCGCTGCCGCATAAACCCGTCACTGCGCACAAACGCGGTAAATCGAAACGCGAAGATGCGGATAAGCCCGCCACGTCGAAACCAATTGCTAAAGCAAAGAGAGGACGCCCGAGAAAGCGAAAAGACAGCCCCACGCCTGCTGCCGAGGAAAAGGACAACACCAGCACTGAGGTTCCACTAAAGGATTTACCTATTATAAATTTGGCGGATGTAGACATGAAGTATCAACTGGGCTTGTCGCCGACGCCATTTTTATTGCCCGTACCAAAAGCGGAATCTTATAGGTCACCTTCTTCGTTGAAAGTGTCCAAACCACCGGGACTCACTGGTAAGAACATTGCCGCGTGCGCCGAAGTTATTTTGACTCAAGATCCACGGTCGTTGTTATCGCCTCTTTTGTCGACTTCGCCCGTTGATAACAGAGAATCAATTGGCTCGTCCCCACCCCGTTTTGGTAAGTGTGACACGGCATTTTACAGCAATTCACTCAAAATGAATGTGTTATAGAATCTTTAGTTGGCTTATCGCCAACAGAGCAGCCGCGTGAATCACAGACGGATTTGCTCGAAACCACAAAGCAGCGCGAAGAACGCTCCATCTCAGATTCTGAAGAACTACCCGAACCACCCGAAGACATTTTTGGTAAGAGCGCCAGGACCCCGTGCACAATAATTGCCTACAATTCTATATGCTTTAGACATGGTGCCGATCCTTTCGCCGATCGGCGAAACGCCACGCCGTTCTATGCCACAGCCACCAATAGATAATTGTCCTTCGGACAACACTTCACCTGCGAGTTTATGGAATTCACCGCTCCATATGTTTTTTGATAACGAGGAACCATCAAATGTTCTAAAGTGTGTCGTCGACTCTTCGTCGGCAGATTTTCAGACGGGAATACCAACAATTCCCTTATCCGAAGCAATGGAGCTGCTCGACATTGAGGAGCGCAAATCACCAAGTTCTTCTTCACCTAGGGGCAAATCTGCGCACGAAGATGCCGAGAAATCAGCCTCCCCATCCGAGCAAATCGAACCCATCTTGGATGGTAAGTGTCGCCATTAAAATAGCTACATGAATCGTCTACAACTGTTGTTGCGTTTATTTCAGTTTCTGCCGATAACCTATCAACACCAGACTCGCAAACACGTGGACCAAAACGTCGCTTGTCCGAAAGCAAAATTTCCCCGTCTCGTCACAGTAAAGAACACAAACGGAAATCGAAAGATCAGCAAAGCCACGAAGAAGTTTCTTCGACATTGTCCAAGCCGAAGGATTCGGATGCATCTCGCGCACCATTGCAAAGTGACCCGGTTTCTCCTAGGGCTTCTCCTCAAATTGTGACCCCACCATCGCAGAAAGCGTCGACGTCTTTGTCCCCCGAATTAAAGGCAAGCGACGACAGAATCGCTATTATAACACCTCTGAGCGTATCTGTGGTTACAGCACCACCAAAAAGTGATATCAAGGAAAGTGATGCGACATCGCGTCACGAAAAAGAATTCGATTCACGCGACCGCAGCAAGGAGAGCAAAGAAAGTCATTCGGCTTCGCTGCATGACAAAGAGAAACACAAGCCACACCAACGCAAAAAAGATGGAAAAAAATATTCGTCGACCTTCGAGAGAGCCGAAAGGAAACCTAAACATCAAGAGCCGCCTAGACTACTTCCACTCGAACTCAAGGCAGACATTAAGAAGGGCCGACCGTCTTCCAACGAAGCGAAAGAGACAAGCAAATGCCAACAGCCACCTGAAATTGCTCCACTCAAGCGTAAGGAAGATAGCGAAACAATTGGGGGATTTTCCAGAGCAGCCATAGAGAGACGCAAAGTACCAGCAATGCGACTGCTAGAAGGTAAACGTACGGAAGATAGTGAAACAATTGGAGGATTTCCGAGGCAAGCCATAGAGAGACGCAAAGTACCAGCAATTCGTCCAGTAGAAGGTAGGCTGGAGAATAAAGAAGCTCGATCATCCTCTAATGACAGCAAGGAGGACCACACACACCAAGAATCACTCAGGGTTGCTCTCGGCCCCAAGGCTATGATTAAGAAATATCGTATACCTTTTAAGGAACACACGAACAGACAGCAAGAACCGCCTGGAAAACTTCTGCTTGATAATAAGGAAAGGGAAAAGAAACATCATTTGTCCGTAAGAGATTTCAATAAGTCACCCGGAAGTCTTTCTCTCGATCGGAACGAAAAGAGCAATTTCAAGGAATCAAAAGATTGCGAGAGGATTGTGGGTTTCCCGAAAGAAGCCGTCGCGAGACGCAAAGTCGCACCTCAACCGTGTCCAATGGAAGGCAAGGCAGTGGAAAAGACTAAGGAGCCACAATTATTCTCCAGAGAAGCCGCGCAGAGACACAAAGTAGCTCATCAAATTCGTCCACTGGAAGATAAGAAAGAGAATCACCAAGCTCGATCATCCTTCAAAGGTGCTTTAGAGAGACGCAGGGTACCACCTGGCCATCGTTCAGTGGAGGCAAATAAAGAAAGGCAGGAACGTGGATCATCCTCCAGAGAAGTAACAGATAGACGCAAACACAGGGGTCCGCCTCAAAAGATGCGACGCATGCTCAAGGAAGGTGTCAGGACAGATCGCACGCTTTACAAAGAGGGACCCACACACAAACAACCACCCAGAATGGTTTCACTCGAGCGCAAGGAAGACATTCAGAGATGGCAGTGGGCTCGTAGAATGCATGCGAAAGTAGGTAGTGATGATAATAGAAGAGATCGGTCCTTCTCCAAAGAAGCTAAAGAGAGACGCATACACCAAGGTCAATGCCCGCGGCGCATTCTCGTCCGACGTAAGAAAATCGCACTGTCCACCAAGGAAGCCAGAATGAGGCAGCGACACAGAGAGCTATTTGGAGAATCACCACCCAGGTGCGAGGAACAGGGTATGAAGAATGGATCACATTCGCAGCAACGTAGACGCCATTGGAAAGTACGATCTCCAACTGACGTTATCGAAGATATTGACTCACCGGGATACATATCACCCGTAGAGCCCGATTCTATGCTCAAACCATCCGATGAAATTATTGCGTGCCACGAGATACTGAACACGCTGATGTCGAGCAAATACGAGGCGATTGCTTGGCCTTTCTACCAACAGATGAGCAGCGCTTTGAAGGCCGGCATGGAGCAGTATCTGAAAGCCGAAAACCCCATGGACCTGTCTACGATTAAGCGTAAGCTAAATGGCAACTACTACGTGGTGCGCGAGGAATTCGCCTACGACGTTCGTCTCATCTTCAACAACTGCTTCGACCTGTTGCCCCCCGACCACGATATTTATGACACGGCGATTCGATTGCGAGATGTCTTCGAAGGGCTTTACACGCAGATCGATGTCGAACTTAGCAATGGCATGTGCGTGCCGAGCCAATGCTCGGATTTGAACCAGCTGAGAGATCCGGCATTAGACAATCGCATCCACTATCTCACTGAATTGGAGGCCGACTTCCAACGCATGATGGTCTCGCTGAAGAGTATCGTGCAACAAATGGAACGTCAGAGAATGCCACCGGAGGAAGCCGTGCCCCAGACGCCCAAACCTACGCCAGAACCTGCGGGAGGAGCGAAAAAGAAACGCTTCGATAGCGATAAAAATAAGACCAGAGGTAAAGACTTGACTGAGGAAGAAAAGGCGCAGAAGAAGAAGGAGCGCCTCGCCAAAGCAAAGGAAGCTTTGTGCAAGCCAATAACGTTGGACGAAGTTCAGAAACTGACGTGTGACATCAGCAAAATGCCGGGTAAGTATGCGCACCATCGCTCTCGCTTTTAAGACTAGTGAACAAATCGGTAACAATTGCAGCCGACAAGTTGGGCCACATCGTGCACATCCTGAGAACCCGCGAACCCGCATACCAAGACTGCAATCCGAACGAAGTTGAAATTGACTTGGAGCCACTAAATCCCAGGACCATTCGCGAGCTGCAAATGTTCGTGTCGAGCACCCTCCGCCAGAAGAGGGTCGTCTACTACAACCCGAAGGCCGGACTGACTAGAAAAGAACAGGCCTTAGAGAAGCAGAAAGCACTCGAAGAACGCCTCAGAGAACTGTCGTCCTCGTTGTACAAGGACAACGCCAATCCCGCAACATCCAAGGCACCGGCAACGGCCACCGATAAGTCCTACTCCGAGAGCGCCTTGGTGGCGTTAACCGAGGCGTTGAAGCCTATCACCAAACCCGCATCGTCCTCCTCTTCCTCCGACACGATATCTACGTCCAGCGACGAGGAACCGTACCGGTCTACACTGAGCGAGACGGCTCCCAAAGTCGCGGCGGCGGCGGCGGCCAAACCAGTCGCGGTCGGCACGGCTGGATCGGCCATGTGCGCCGCGTCGCCCGCGGCCAGGTCGGAGCAATCGGTCAAACCTGCCGCATCGACGGCGCCGCCGTCGACCGAAGCCGCGGCCAGCGCGGAACCACCACCCGTCGAAGTCAGCGCGCCCCCGTTGCCCGATTCGGACCAAGAGCGGTCCTCGAGGGAGCTCCTTCTTGCCGACCTGAGCCTCAGCTCGAGCAGCTCGGATTGATGAAACGCGCGCGCGCCAAAACTAAGCAAGTCGTACACGCGCACGCGTCGTGAACGTAAGTCTCGATTTCGACACAAATTAATACCGCTCCGACATTGAGAAACTCTTCACTTGGACCAAATTCCTCGTTTATGTTCTGTTCGTCGCGTGTAGTTACCTAGAACAGATTTTGACTTTAACAACATTCAGTCTCAATTGTGACGATTGCACAATGCGATCACGAGCGTCACGATCTCGTTAATAGCTTAATCGCGTCTCAATCTTTCCTGCAACTTTAGTAAGCAAAAGTCTCGCCACGACTAAAACAAAAGTTTCTTAAACTTCTTTTTTATCTCTTGGGCATGCTGCGATTGTATCTCACTATCTTTTAAACATTTCAAAGTAGAGTGTTATCATTTTAGTGTAGAACTTTGTAGACTGCAGTTTGGGAACATCAGAAGTTTCTTGTAGTATGGGTCTTGTGTTTTCAACACAACTGCAAGACATTTTTGTATCTTTCACGCTGTTTGTACCTAATTTATTCATTGTATTAGGTTTAAATGTTGTCCTACTTCTTACCTTTTGAACGAAACTTTTTACTACTTCTTGTTGGTCGAGTCCTGTGTTCTTAACACAACTGCAAGAATCGGTACGGGTGGTTCGTAATCGACGTTCAACTGTTTGTAAGTTTTCTAAGCAAAAAAAAACACACACACAAAAACATTAAAGTCCTTGGTCAGTTTCAAAGAATAGTCACCTTATTTTGTACTCGGCCTAGTTCTTAGCTGTTGGGCATTTATTAATGCACAATTTACCTTTAAATGTTACAATTAGTTGGACGCGCCACGGTACGTCTGTCCGTTAAACATCGACGAAGGGAAGGAGTATCACGCACGCGCCGACTTAACTCGCGCCTTAAACTTTCCTAGTTCTCGTTGACACGTTGGTGAGTAACAATCTCCGACGAAAACGTCAACAATTGCTTGTACCTTCGATTGGCATTCTTCGGCAACCAAAATTCTGTAAGTTTTCACTACAACTTGACTCGTTTTTTTGTTGTAATTTTTGCCATTCTTGCTTGCAATCTCACAAAATTTCACCGAATCATCGTATGTTTGTTTTAGTTGACTTTGTACATTAGAATCTCGTTTGAGGTCATTTCACGTTAATTGTCAGAAGAATATTACATTTTTGGCTCTGCTAGGAATTGCAGGCGCGGAGAGTTTGTGGCAGCGTGCGCAGACCTGGACGGACGTGCCAAAAATAGTTCGGTACTTGTTAACCTTTTGTTACGTTATGCAACTTAGGTTTAGTCGTTTCTACATAAAATGTAAGGATGCTTATAATCAGTTATCGCGAGAAAAAATGCAAAAAAAAACAAACAAAACAAAAATCGCACTTTTCCACCTCAATCTGATGAAAATCATGAAATCATAAAATTGTCTGAAAATGCAATAGTTGTCTTCATTGTCCACAGTATCAGCGCCATACATAGTTTGATTGCTTTCGTAATGTTTAGTTATAGTAGTAGTTAATATAGTAAGTTTGTTACATTTTGTCTCTGTAAAGCTGAGTAAAGACCAAGTTGACTGGAGTTAAGTTTAGATTGTTTGGAGTTCGTTGATTTCGTTGCGAACGGCCTTGGTGATTCGCACCTCGACGAATCAATTGAAATCCATGGCGCTCGATTTTTACGGCCGCCGTCAGCCCGTTCTCGCATATTTGGAGACATGGGCGCGTGTTATTGTAGCGCTCGCTGCATGCTGTAAAACACTGCTTTGTTTGTAAAATTATAATTATGCGCGCTCATTTTTTTGGGTCAAGGCTCGACGGTGCGAGAGTGATCTTGGCTGACCTTGAATGCTCTGCATTGTTTATGTAGCACGCATCGCGCGATCGGCTGTGAATTTGACGTTCGCATTCAGTGTTGGGTCGTTTTGCAGGAGGTGGTTATTCTTTAGGAGCTAGTGGTGCGTGCAAAGATGAACGAGAGCGACCTGCATCTCGCGCGAGCGATGCTGGAGGAGGCGAACCTCAACGGCACGCCTGGACCGCTGAAGAAGTTCGCGGCGAACGAGAGGAAATTTATGTGAGTAAATCTGTTGTTTTCTTATTACGGATTTCCATTCTGTGTGTGTGTGTGTTTTGCTGGTTGGTATAGCAGGGTGTGTTAATGTTAGCCAAGACTTTCGCTGCTCAGTCGGCAGCGCACTGAACTTTTAATCCAACGGTCCAGGGAACAGTGTTTGTCTTATTCTTTTCGGTTTAGAATTAGTTTTGGCAATTATTTCGAAGAGATTTTTTGATACATAAGTATACATAACTTTAATAAATTAAAACATATATCCTTAAAAAACGATTACGTAACGTCGGCACTGCTGGTGTAATGGTATCATGCAAGATTCCCATTCTTGCGACCCGGGTTCGATTCCCGGGCAGTGCAGCGTTTTTTGCATGAATGAATTCTTACTAAAAGTGTATAAGAATTCTTACATCCTTTTTTAAATAGTTTTTTTTAGAAATAAATCAAATGCAATGCTCATATTTATTGGAAGTAAAAGAAGACGCTTGTAGCTTTGGTTGCATATAGTGGCTTAACGTGACGAATTTAATTAACTTCAAATCAAAAAGTAATAAATTTATTCAAAGTGCTTCATAAATAACTAATTATCTTATAATTGAATTAACCGTTTACATTTAATAAATTACCTAACTTCGCTAATTATGCAGCTAATAAAACCTCACGCGTATATTCAGTTGCCTACGTTGAGTGACTACTCGGCGAAGTTGAGCTGGAATCGGTTAGCTAGTGGCGCTGAGCGCCGGTTTATTCTGCTACACGCAGGTTTATTTATATATTCAAATGACCGAAATGGACCGCCCGTTTCACACGTAAGTAAAGACAAGGCGCATTACACAATAAGCCAGATCGCGCAGCAATTGCGCGTTGCACATGCGTGTTTTGCGCGAGCGACAGACCTGCGAGTTGCTGTGAGTCGACGCGCCTTGGTTCTAAATGCGTCGCTCTTATCACCGCCCCCGGCCGTCGTTTTCCCTCGGCGAGCGTATGGTGTGACTTGACGCACCGAGCGATACGGTCAGTGGCGGGCGCGAGCGTGAGGTAAGCGTGCGTGCGTGTGTGTCTGTGTCGCGTCGCAATTTCGGCGCTCCGTCCGGCGCGGCGCGCTCTTGCTGCTCTTGTCCGCGGCGCGCGCGCGCGCGCGCGGGGCATGCGAAAGTCATCCGCGCGACGCGCACGTTCGTGCTTCGACGGCGAGGTGCAATAGGCGGCCGAGAGATCAGCTGGCAGCACGGTGTCTCGCATCGTTGCGATGTCGTCGCGGTGACGAGCGAACGCGTCCGCCGATCAGCTAGCGCGCACGATAATGGACAACCTGTGGGTGGGCAGCGAGACCGACTTGTCGGTCTTGCACGAGATCCGGATGGCCGATCGCCTCGAGTATCGCGTGCAGTGCCTGAGGACGCGCGACGGCGCGTGTCGCGACGCGGCCGCCGCGCTGAAGAAGAACGCCGCCGCGTTCGCCATCAACGATACCGCGCGATTGGCGGCGGCTGCGGTGAAGGCGACTGCAACAACTACGACGACGACGACGACGACGGCGAATGGCCTCGAGGACGAGTGCGACTCCTGCAGCAGCTGCAGCAACAGTCGGCTGGGATGCAGACGAAGGTCAGGCACTTGGCCGTAAGTAGAGCACACCCCCCGATGCCGGAACGGGGTCGCGCCGTGCGGAATCTCGGTCATTGCCTTCCGAACGGTGCATAACCTCACTAATCGCGCACGCCGGTTTCGTTCGTTACCGTCGCCCAAGTTACTTTTTTATTGGTCAATTTGGTATATGGTGTTGATGTCGAATGCGTTCCTGTAAACAAGCACGGCAGTCTTCAGGTTGATACTGTTATTTTCAGGTGGTGTCTCGTAAGTCCGGTATGGTCTAGTGGCTAGGATAGCTGGCTTTCACCCAGCAGGCTCGGGTTCGATTCCCGGTACCGGAAGTTTTTTTTTTGTTCGTGCCAAATTAACCTTACATTTATTCTTTACATTTAGTACAAAGATTCCGTAAACTAGTTTACCCGAATGTATTAAAAACACGAAAAGTCGAGCGGTCGGCGTGGTGCTCGTCGAACCGGTCACTAATTTCGTTATTTTCCATCGTTCACACTACGCGCGGCTTTATGCGCGCGCAGCGAGCATAAATAATGCGGACGGCTTTTGTTTTTCACCTTCGGCCCCCACGGGCCGTTCATTTTTCACAATATTCGACGACCGGCAGCGATGACTCGACTAAAACATCGGATTTTTTATGGCGCGCGACAATGGATTCATCGACGCGCGCACAATAGAAGGTCGTTAATGGTGTCGCACGCAACGCCCGCGTGGACAATTTTCATATCTGGCCGCAGCGAGCGGCACTTTTCGACGCCGGAACGGAAAACTCTTTGGCGCCGCTTCTACGCAGCCGCGTGGCATTGTTCGCGCCGATAGAAAGTAAAAAGCGACGGCGCGCACTCGATTGCAATGCTACGATTTTGTGCGTGCGCACGCCGCAGTGAAAGTCATTCGAAATGATGCTCATTGTATTACGCCATGTGCGACGGGTGCGCGCGTTCGATGTCGGTTCCGCCGAGTGGCGCGATCTCGTCGGACGAACGCTAATCGCGCGATGATTTCGATTGTTGCAGGAGGACGCGGTCTCTCAACGCGCCGTCCCCCATCCAGCAGTTTGGGCCATGCGGCAGGATAATGAAAAACTCGGCGATGGTCATGTGAGTATTGACGCGTGCAGTTAGTTGGTGGTTCGGGCACGGTTTTTCACGATCGCCAATGAAGACCCGATTGGTTTTCCTTTACGACGCAACGGATCAACTCGGATCAACCTCCCGGTTTGAGAAGTTATCATTGCAGAAGTTTCGGAAACGTTATTCATTGCTTTATTAATGATGGCAAGATATTTAGACATATTATAAATGTTATAAATAGACGCAAGCGGTAGACAGTATGATTACAATTTCACTCCGAATAGTAATGAGTTATTAAAATATACTCGCACAGTGAACGGGCGTACGTAAAATTACATATTTCGTGGGTTATTATTAGCGCAATAATGCGTTGATGGGACATAACCACCACCTTTATTTTTCGCTTTAGACTGTTGTTTGTGAGCGAAACCAACCAACCTGAACGTGCCCGCCCTATCAAGTTTTAATCTACCGACAATAATGTGATAGCGAGCAGGCAGAAACTACCGTGGAAAACAAAAATCGTCGACGCGCGATAAGGAAATCGCACCGACGGGCTTGACCCGCGCGTCGTCGGCGGTTCGTTCCATTCTTCACGTCGTCCGGACGCGCGGTGCGAAGAGCCTTCGTCCTTTTTCGCGCGGGCGCGTCAGCAGGACCGCGAGTCGCGGCGCGCGCCGCGTCCGTTGGGCGTCCTTCGCGGCGCGGCGGCGGCGACGGCGAGACGGTGGAAATGAAAACGCCGCGCGCCGTCGACGCGCGACGGCATTCCGTCGCCGGCGTGCGCGCCGCTCGCGTCGCGCCCAGCGCAGCGTTGTTTTCGGCCGCGTCCGCGCGCAGTTTTTCGCCGCGCGGCCGTCGGCAGGATGGTCGCCACCTTCGACCTGGTCAAGTTCAACCTGTGCACCGACGCCGACTACTCCAAGCTGCGCTACTTCATGTAATAAGAGAGCACGCGGCGCGCGCGCGAAACGTGGCGCCAACGATGTGGAAACTCGAATGACAATGCCGAAAACCGCCGCCGCTGTGAATAAACAAAACGTTGAAATAATGCGTCGTTCGCTCCTTGCATCGGGACGCTGATCCGACGAAAACTTCGCGAGCGTCGACTTTGTTGTTGTTGTTGTTGTTGTTGTTGTTGTTGTTGTTCGAAGCGGCGGTGGAGAAACGACGCGCGGCTGATCGGCGGTGTTTTTTTGATTGTTTTTAGGTCGATCCAAGATCCGGCCAGCCAGAGACTCACGTGGTACAAGCCGCCGCTCACCGTGCTGGTGATTAAGAAAGTCCACGACGCGGCCGTGCTGCCGCCGTTCGTCCAGCTCGTGCAATGGCTAACTACGGTAATTGCACAATTCTCGCTCGTAAACATTCGCGCCGACGCGTTCGAGCGCTGGTCCAATCAAGCGCCGATTGTGCTCGGCGTTCATCATTTCCGCGACGTGCTTCTGTCGCGCGCCGCCGGCGATAAGAAACACTTGCGCATCTCGCCGCATGCTTGTCTGCCGAGATTCGTGTGCGGCTCGCTGTCGCTGCAAAATTGTGCAGTTTACGCGATCATTGTTGGCCGACAGTTAACCGATAACGGATTTTCGTCTCGCAACGCGGCGAAAATTCGACAACAAACATTAGCATTAGTTTTGTTTCGTTTGTGCAACGACGCGACAAAATAACGTGATTATCGACTATCGTAGGCCATTTTCGCCACATTTTCGACCGCAGAACAACATTGAATTACCACCGCGACAATCTTCTTTGCTTGCTTTGTCAGTTTTTATCGAGTCGTCGACCGGAAGCGCGCGAAAACTTTCCAGAACTGCGCCAACGAGCGCGCATTGTGCCAATGTCGGAAAGTCGCAGCGTTTTATGCAATATTCATCATTAATCTGAATTGAATAGAATGGAATCCACAAGTTTTGCATACGTTGCGATATTTTCGGTCGAATCCTATTGTATTGCCGAACTGGTGTTAGCGCTGACAATGCTGCAATAATAAAGTTTGCGGCGTTTTTTTTTTTTTTTTTACAAAATTACCCTCGAGGTCAGCCTAACTAGTTCTACAGGTGTCGGCACGTTTGTTATTATTTTTTTCTTATTCAATATCAAACTTTTTACACATCATGCATGATTATTTATTGAATGCCAGCGAAAACCACGCGTGCTCTGCGTTCGATTCTTCGAATATTATTGCATATTGCTGTTCGAATTAGCTTTGTGCTGGACCGAATTTCGGTAATAACGATGCATTCTCGTTTATCAGGAGAAACGAATGGTCGTCTTCGTGGAAGCAGCCGTGTTGGAGGAAACCCTTCTGGACCAATACCCGGCCTTCAAAACGGTCAAAGACAAACTGATGACGTTCTGTGACGGCAAGGACGATCTCACCGACCGGATAGACTTCATCATTTGCTTGGGCGGCGACGGCACCCTGCTGTACGCCAGCCATCTCTTCCAGCAGTCGGTGCCGCCAGTGATGGCTTTCCATCTCGGCTCGCTCGGCTTCCTCACGCCGTTCCAGTTCGACAACTTTCAGTGGCAGGTGAACAACGTGCTCGACGGCAACGCGGCGCTCACCTTGCGCAGTCGGCTCCGCTGCGTGATGCTGAAAAAGCGCGAGAAGGAAACGGAGTGCATGGAAGGCGTCGACGGCGGCGGTGGCGGCGGCGGCGGTGGTGGCAAGAAGAAGCAACCGACGAACGTGCTGGTGCTGAACGAGGTGGTGATCGATCGCGGACCGTCGCCGTACCTGTCGAACATCGATTTGTTCCTCGACGGCAAGCACATCACCAGCGTGCAGGGTGACGGCCTGATTGTGAGCACGCCGACGGGCAGCACGGCGTACGCCGTGGCCGCCGGCGCGTCGATGATCCATCCAAGCGTTCCGGCCATAATGGTGACGCCGATATGTCCGCACTCGCTAAGTTTCCGGCCCATCGTCGTGCCCGCCGGCGTGGAGCTCAAGGTGGCCATTTCGCCGGACAGCCGGAACACGTCGTGGGTGTCGTTCGACGGGCGGAATCGACAGGAGCTCTTGCACGGCGAAAGGTACGCCACCAATCTGATAAGTAATTACGTCGAATCAATCGCTTCCTTTTTGGCAGTCTGCGCGTGACGACGTCGATCTACCCCGTTCCGAGCATTTGTGCTCTGGATCAAATCTCCGACTGGTTCGATTCTCTCGCAGAGTGTCTACATTGGAACGTCCGGAAGAGGCAGAAGCAACTCGAAGAGCTCACAGATTTGACACATTCCAGCTCCAACGACACGCTCGACTCGCTCGAGATCCGCAGCGAAAGCGGACAGGAATGATCCCTCGCCGCCCGCTCGCCCGGTGGACGTTCCTTATTCTGCTTAATTAATTTATTATTTTTTAATTAATTACATCTAATCATGCGCTATTGCGCGGCGTAGGAAATCGCAGCGAAGGCGCCGACCTTCGAACGGTTATTACGACGGTTCAAATGAATACCACGTAAACTTATGAAAAAACATTCAGGTAAATTGACGTTCGGTCAAGATTATCAAAGGATGAACATTATAAATCGTGTACATAGCGCGCCTTTGCGACTTAAACAGGTTTTTATAGGTAAATATTTTGATATTGATGCAATTCGAGTGCAAAATAATTAATTCGCCGAAACGCCAGTCGGGCTCGCCGCACGAACGACTTTAACGTTTTTATTTTTATTTTTTTTGTAGCTGTAGACCAATTAATTTTTTGCGCGTGTAAAGTTGTTTGCGCGCTGAGTACACTTCGAGTTCAAGCGCAATAATTACGGGTAGTTTTAATATCGTCATTTCAAACTACAAGCAATTCAAATATTTGCAAACGAACGACGCGCAGTTTGTGCGGTTTTGTAGTCTAATTAATTATTTATTTACGGTGTGGAGGAGGAAGAGCGGAGAGCAGATGCATCGCATGACGACATTTGTCCGATCAGTTTACGTGATGTGGCGGCCTGCGCATGTTTGCGTCTGTAATGTTATTGCACATCACAATGAAATACGAATTTACGAAACGGTGTACGAGATTAAAATATCGAGTGGGAATCGTATGCGTGGTGAACTTTTTCATGATCGGATTGTCCTACATGGGAGAAGCAATGGCAATAATCCGCGCGAGGTGTCCGCTCCTCACCATTTTTTTTAATGGCGCAAGAGAAAATGGGGCCAATTAGTTAATGCCGCTCGAGGCGACGATGGCGCGATCTGTTAAATAGTGTGTTTATAGTTTTGATTGAATTATTGACTCGCGACGGGGACAGCGATGGTGAAGGCGCGATAGAAACGCAACTACCTTGCATTGTGAATAACTTAATGTGTAGCCTTGTTTTTAATTGTTGCCCAGTTATTGTGGGTTGTGCCCATCGTATATATATATATATATATATATATATATATATATATACTGATTTTGTACTGCATCACAGTTTGTACTGTTAACTTATTGTAACGAAAATGGATAATGTTTTTAGCTCCAAGCGGTGTATCGCATTGATATTGTCATTCTCCGGAATAGAAGCAATTTGTTAAATATTGATAGTTTAGACGTTTAAAAATTTTGTAATGATTGCAAGTCTCGTGAGAGTATAAATGAAATTTTATTATGTTTTCATTTTACGCTGATTTAAGTACTGCGTTCAATTCTTAACGTTTGTTGTTAGTTACAGTTCAAAATTATTGTAAAATTTCGATTTCATTGCGTAAGTATATTTGGTTGCTTATATTTATTTTGAATTGTATTTTATGTATCTTAGTTCGTTTATGCTTAATATTTTATATTTCAATTTGATATTTCTTTGAATATATTGAATTGAATTTTGTTAAGCAGTAATGTCGGTAAATTCTGTGGAAATTTTCGAAAAAAAAAACCATTTTACGTTAGATACATTTTTACAATTTTCGCGTTCCAGAAGCAGAATTTTTCCTCTAATTTTCAAGGATAAACAAGTCAGAAACGAACTTAAATCTTTATAATTTTGCATTGTCGTGTCATTAAATGATTTTTTGTTTACCCAAAATATGTTATTTTACTATGCAATTTTATTTAAAAAAATACCTGTTGAAGTGGTTGCATACGCATAGAAACATTACAAAACGTATGATTCCTTCAAACATTTAACCACGTAAAACGCGTCAAACCAGCAGGTGATTTTCTGTCGTTTGCATATTATTGTATTTATAGATAAAAGCAAAATTACAGTTTAACAAATTTAGTGAACATGGATTACCTTGTAAAGAGCCAAAACGTATTCCAGGTATAAACAATCATTTCACTCAGCATCTTGTAAATTGCAACTTGTTTTCCTTATACAAACAAACATGTTTTCTTCTAGAATCCAGACAAATTGCCACTAAATGAACTATATCTAAAGGTCAAAGATGCAAAAAATTATCGTCCACGTGAGGGCGAACCGGTGAACATCGCATGACATGGCAATATACCTGTTTATTAATTTTACATTTCAATTTGTAGTTCAAGTGCCCAATTAGGACATACCCAGCAATTGATTTAGCATTCATTGATGAACGGTCCTTTCCATATTATCAACCATATTATTTTCGTACTATAAACCCTGAGGATAATGCAGAGCAATTTGTAACGAGAGGATTGGAATACATCGAAGGATTGGACCATTTGTTATGTCTTCCATACCATCAATTCTGGTGCTATGTTGCAAAGCATCCCAATGCAGTTGGACTGCTTACCAGTTACATACATCGCTTTATACGTCCATTTGAATTTGAGGAAATGGAAAAAGACTGCCTGGACATCGAAATAAAAATTCACAACAAGGTACTGACGGTTCTTTACAGAGTATTCACCTATGAGCAATCGCCAACTGAATACATGGCGCCTGAGACCGTTTTCCAACTCCTCGAAACTTGCGGTTTTATAAGTTACGGCGTCGTCGTCAATATGTGCACGGCTTTCAACCTCACCGGCCAAAAGTTGCTCGACAAAGTGACGTCGTTCTATTTCAAAGAAAGCAGGGAGCCTATTTGGAAGCCCGAAATCGAAAGGTTTCTGGATTATTGGTATCACGTAAGTGGCGGGCCAAAATGCGTCGCGCAGAACGGAATATCAGCGTGTTTTAGGTGTTCGAGATGGTTGGCGGGTACGTGTGCGGATTTGCCGAGGACGCCGTCCAGGTGCCGATCGGGCTGCGCCCCAAACCGGGCCATTTCGATCCCAAGTGGTACGAGTCCGCGATTAACTATTTCCTCGAAGCGCTGATGATGCTCAACGCGATCTTGTCGCGATGCGTGCCCATGACGAGGCCGGCGATCTCCAAAGGCATTCCGTTCCGCTTGACGTACTTCTACAACGAGGTATTTCCCACCATCTACAAGGTAATGAGTTTTCAGCGCGGCGACGACGACCTCAAGGCGATCCGGGCGCGCGTGTACGAGAAGCTCGCGAGGGGTCGCGAGCAATCCGTGGAGTTCATTAACATTATCGTTACCAACATATTGTCGACCATTGTAACCAGCCAGTAAGTGAATCGACGCGCGTAGATGTGTGCGTGGCGAGGAAAATAAACTGAACGATTTTGTTTGTTAAGAAATGCGGAGGAGAAGGAGGCGCTCGTTGAGACGTACTTGAAACTTATTGCGACCGCTGTTGAGGATGAATTGTTTATATTTGATTATCACAACACGTATGATATTAGCGAGCAGTTTGAAATGCTAGGACAATTTTATGCTGAATTGTAAGTACGTACAGTAATTGAGCTTGTCGGTGTTTTTTTTAATGCTATTTTTTTTTACTTGCTTCTTGAGCTTTGGACGGAATCTGTGGTATGGTGTGGTTGGCTGAGATATTACTCGTTTTTTGTTTTGGAACTTCCTTTTTGCTTGTATCATAATTTTTCCACAACATTTTCATTTATGATGCATGATTTCTTAACGGGTTTAACGTGGTGTTTTCACTGATTGTTAAAGTCAAAACTGTTTATGAAAGGGGAGTGTAATGGTGAAATTGGTTCACTTCGGTGTTGTGAGTTCAAATTACAACACCAATTCAACATTGCATGAGAACATTTGTGTGTGTGTGTAATCATGGTTTTGTGGTAGCTTGGTTCACCCTAAAACACCCGATTGCTATGCGCCGTGCATAATTTCCTTTGCAATTAACAATAATTCCCTTAGTTCACCAAGACGCAACCGTAATTTATTTGATTTTCTGTCCATGAGGGATCCAATGCAAACGCAATACATCACAAAATACTTGGAAAGCCTTCCAAAGCTGCAAAATATTTACAAAAAGAAAGAATCTACAGATAGGCGTGCTCGGCGAAACGAATATAACTTAACAAATCCAGTGCCCCAGCCAACCGCGTCGTTCATCGAGCCAGAAGTCGTCGATGACGCACTGTCCGAGGACGAAATCAACGCGAAAATCGAAGTAGTCGCTGGAACGTTCCCCGATCTTGGCGACGCGTTCGTGCTGAAATGCCTAGAGTGCTGTGATTACGATCCCGTCAGCGTGATCACACTCATTCTCGACGATAACCTGCCTCCTCACCTAGACAGCATGTCGCGCCACGAGATCCGCGTTCCCCCCGAGCCGGCGCCCGAAGAGCCGGTGCTCGCCTACCGCGGCAAGAAGCCGGGCGCGCGTGACGTGCACGAAATCCTCGACGACAAGTCCGACAAGGACCTGAAGGACATCATACTGAAGACCGTCCGCCAGATGGACTTGTACGACGACGAGTACGACGACCGGGATGAGTACCAGCCAGTCGTCGCGCCCTTCGCGAGGGACGTCAGCGAGAGCGAGGACGAGGGCGGTGCGGAAGAGGAGGAAGAAATTTCCAGTAATTCGTCTGGCAGTCGCAAATCCGACAAGCGCGGCGGTGCGGCGAGCGGTCGCGGCGACGGCGGCGCCAGCGGTTTCCAGCCGTTCTGCGAGGACCCCGCGAAGCTGCGCGAGCAGCGCGAGATGGCGAAGCGGAATTTCTCCGGCAGCAAGGCCCGCTACGGCAACCACGACGTCGTCGGCAGAGCGCGCGGACAAGGGCAGGACGAGCAGGTACTCCGGAACCGGGACAGAAAGACCGCGCAGAAGGCGTCCAGAGGAAATCACAACCGTAAGCGTGGCGCACAGTGGAAGGCGTCTTCTGGCATGTACTGAAACTGCGCACGGAAGACCGGCGAAGAGCGCCTTCTGATGTAAATCTGATCGGTTTATTTGTATCATAAAATGTTTATTCACCGCTGTGATTTTGAAATTGATTCGACACTCAATAAATTGCTTGAAACGTCGCGCGTCAACGACACCCTGCTGCCTTCGTACGTCTGCAGTACTTCGTCTATGGAGGGAACATAGTCGACGTTGAAGTAGCGATCGTGGATCTCGCTTTCCACATGATAGTCGGAGAGGATCGGCTCAATCTCACCATCGGAAAATACACTGTCATAGTCAGCACTGCAGTGCAATGTACTGGTTAGGTCTTTCCTACAATTTGATTCACTAGTTATTGTTAGACTCCTAGGTTCATCACAATCCTCCACTTCATGATGAGTGCTCCTCCTTGATTCCACAGATGGCATGGTAAGAACACTCTTGACTCTAGCTTCTTTGGATTTAACTCTTCTCAGTTTCACAGGCTCAGTCTCTGTGGTTTCCAGTGGAATCAAATTCTTGAAAACAAACTTGTTCTGCGGAAAATTGATTCGTTTTGTTATCTGAAACATTATCAATCTTTATTCAATTTTTTTTCTTAAAATTCACCTGTAACTCACAATATCACTCAAACTAGCACTGGATTTTTCTAGCTTTTTTGCTTTCTCTTTTGGGCCCCTTGCTGAATGAGGAAGCAGTTCAGTAGCTGCCTTTAAATGTGTTAATTTCTCATTTTTCTCACTTTTGTTACTTGAGACTATCAAGTCCTTTTTACTTTTGTCGTCGTACAGTTCGTTCAATCGTAACTGGACGTTCTTCGTTGTGTTTACTAAAGGAATCGTTAAATCCAAGTCGCTCTGAACGGAGGGCGGGCAGGCCGTCGTTGGGCGATCGTTCTTTTCGTGTTTGTGTTTCTCATTCGGTAATATGGGAATAATGGCGATTTTGTGGTCGGAAATGCGTTGTGCTGTCGTCTCCGGTACTGGGGACTTCGTATTGCGCAAAAGAGTTTTCTTCGGCTTGTTCATTGTGGAATTTCTTAAATAATTTCACCTATCAAACGCGCTAGAATTTTAAATGTCTGTGGTTATGATATTATGTTGTTTCCATCGCTCTGACGGCTCTGATGTCAAGTTTTCGACTAACATTGGCGGAATTTAACGAAAACGCTCGACACTGAACGAAACTTTATATTTTCTAAGTTTTCTGTTAGCTTGACCACATAATGCCCACCAGTAGTCACGATATTCATATTTGTAATAAGTTAATGACGCGTTTAAACATTTAAATACAGTATAAACGTTTATATAACGTAGGTATAGCAATCGGTCGATGTCGTGCATGTCGAGCAATGTCGAACGAGTCAGTAGCCCATTGATTGGCGGATTTGTTTTATATAGTTTTGTTTACATCGCTTACGAGACCTGCGACCGACGAGATCCGCTGTCATATCGCCAAAAACTCTCATAACAACGAGTTTCCGAAAGCAGCAATCAAGCGGGTGCGATGTGAACGAGAGACCAATCGCCGCGGTCGACCTGGTGCGCTTGCTACGCGAGACCGGACACAGCACATAATGGCGTGTGCCTCGTCGCGCTGCACACAATCACACCCTGTATGAAGAAAGGAAAAAAAGGCAACAGCGAGCGGCGCCTGGCAGCGGCAGCATCGAGCGAGGTTTGTCAAAGCAGTCGGACTCGCGGCGGTCGCCGGAAATCAGCAAGACGACCGAAAGGAACCCGAACAGCCCGTGCGGGCCGCGGCGCGGTTTTTCCTCGGCGAGTCGGGCGCGACGTTCCTTCTAATCGCACCGGGTCGTCGCCAGTGCGCGTCCACGTCGGACGGTCCGGTCGGCCGTGCGGCTTCCAGACGTTTCCGCGCGACAGGACCGTGTGGCCGTCATGATGTTCCAAACCCTTTACGACCTGTGCGTGCGGCGCGCCGTGCTGCTCTTCACGACGCCCAAGGGCTTCGAGAACAAGGACTTTCGCAACGTGCCCAACAACGTCCTGTTCGACTTCTATCACATGGTAAACAACGCGACGCACGCATATTAACGCGCAAAACAATAACAATCGGTTAGGCAATCTCATTGAACGCGCGCCGCGCGTAAAATCAGCACCAACGTCGAGGGAGTCGGTGTCGCTATTCGTTTTGTTTGTGCTTGCCAGATGTGCGATACAAAAGAACTGACCATGCTGGCGGAGGAGTTGGCCGACTGGAGCGTCTTCTCGCGCATGCTGACGGTGAAACAGTGCAGGGTGAAGCTGCTGAAGATCTTCCAGTCGCTGATCGACACGAACGCGAAGTTCGCCAACGACCTGGTGCAGGACTACGCGCGACGCATCCACGAGAAGGGCGGCAACACGTTGCAGATGGTCGAGACCGGCCTGGACTTCTCCGTCTTCTTGGTCGAGGGCGCCTGGTATCAGCATGCGCACGAACTCCTCCACAAAGTCCATCAGTACATTCTCAAGTGGGACGAGACGTACATCTGGAGGAGAAAGCTCGCCATCCTCGAGTGTCTGCAACGGTGAGCGGGCGCAAGCGTTTTTCACGATAGCCGCAGCGATCGTTTTCCTGTCGCGTCGCGAACGCCGGCGGCAAGAAGTTGTAATCGGCGCTCTCGTGATTAACCGACCGATTGTCATAAATCATGCTCGGTTTCTTATCGACGTGCCGCAAGTCGGCGAGCGATCGCATTTACATAACGCTGTTGCAGGCGGCTGTACGTCGAGGCCAATTACGCGCTCTTCGATCACGCGACGGCGACGCTGAACTCTACCCTTGTGATACTGCACGCCGTCGAGACGGAGGCGATGGAAGCGGACAAGACCCTGCCGAATCTGGCGTCGCTGTACGCGACGTACGCGCATCTGTTCACGCTGCGCAGCGAATACGACGAAGTGAGTGCGCTCGTCATTAATTGTCTTCTCGTTTATTCACTTAGCGATAGTGAGCGTGACGCGGGCTTTACATTGTGTTGTGCTATTCTAGGCGTACAAATGGTGTATGAAGGCGATTGATTTGCTCAATTCGGACGTTCCAAGAAGGTTCGTAATCTAGCTTAGTAAATATTGCATCGAGCTTCAATGGAATAGTTGACTTAGTTGGCGGAATTGGCGGGCGTTCTTTCGTCTGTTCGGGGGCTGGCTGTTTGGTTTTTGCGTTTTTATTTGTAACTTTAACACGTTGACTGCGTGCGCATACGTCGTATATTGCTCCGCGAGCAAATTGAGAGGATCCGTGCTCTTGACCTCGACTGCCTCTCGGCACCCGCAGTAAACGTGTTAAACCGACCATGTGGCTATTGCAGCCACGACTCTTATTCGCCAAAGTATCATGTTAATGCTTTTGGCTAATCTCGGCCACTTGCTACTAATGCAATAACATTTTAGCACATCTCTATTCGTGATGCGCATCGTGGCGAAAGTGTGCGTCGTGAAGCGGCGCTATGCACAAGCGAACTTTCTCATCCAGCAGGCGCTGATGCTGGCGAAAGAGTTGTACCAAGTAGACATGCACCCGAACTATGCGGACACGTTGATGGTGTACGGATTCTTCCTGCTCAATTACGACAACATCGCCGGCTGCTGCGAGGCGTACCAAAAGGCTCTGGACGTGCGCGAAGCGGTCTTCGGCACGAATAACTTGCACGTCGTCTTCGCCTACGAGGAACTCGCTTACGCTCACTATGCCAACGAGTACGGCACTCGAGATTTTCAGAAAGCGCTGTACGTTTGTTACCCACCGCCCCTCACATGCGCGGCCTGCCCCTCGTTCTCGGACTCAGTCCTCGCTTTGTTGCAGCGATTTCGCCGAGAAGGCGTCAAAGATCCTGCACATTCTGCCGCCGCATCACCACCTTGCTCTCTCGTACACGAAGCGCGTGAAAGGTCTTATCCTCGAGGAGATCGCCTTGGACATGCGCGAGCCGAGCCTCCGCACGCAGCGCGAGGCGCTCCTCGAGGTGGCCGAGGTCCTCCACTCCAGCGCGTTGACGCTCTCGCTGCGCATTTTCGGCGAGAACAACGTGCAGACGGCCAAGCACTACGGCAACCTGGGGCGCGTCTATCAGTCCATGAACGCATTCGAGAAGGCCGAGCGCATGCAACTGCTGGCGATCAGCATCAAGGAGAACATCCTGGGCCCATCGGACTACGAGGTGGGACTGAGCATCGGGCATCTCGCGTCGCTCTACAATTTCCACATGGCGCGCTACGAGGACGCCGAGAAGTACTACCTACGCTCGATCCAAATCGGCAAGAGCCTCTTCGGCGAATCGTACTCCGGATTGGAGTACGACTACCGCGGCCTGATCAAAGTGTACACGCAGCTGGATCGCCCTCAGGAGGTCGACAAGTATCGCGAGGACATGCGCAAGTGGCGCGAGATGCGCATGTCGCCAGTGCCTATTAAGCGTTACGTTGAACTTCTGCCGGTCAGCGAGGTCGTGCAGGCCTTCCTCAACTGGAGCGACAGCAAGGACGCTCTGAGGACTTTATAAGCGCCAGCGCTCGCGCGCGCCACTGTTATCTAATCAAAGCATTTTCGAATATTTAGCCGTAAGCTGGAATCGATCGGACTGACGAAACTCGAACCCAGGACTGTAAAATGACAAATTGCACCGAACATCTAGTCAAGTGTCGAGGAACAGGTTTGCTGAACAGAATTGCCTTGCGTCTTGCGTCTTGCACCTTCATCCTAACGACGTTCGTTATTTATTGATTGAATTGCTTAAGATTTTTATTTTTATATACGTTTTGTAGATGTTTCTATCTAGCCAATCTTCATTTTTGTTTGGCGATTTGATGCGCTCACATTCCACAATTAATTGAGCACCAATCGAGCCTATTTTGACTGCATTAATTTAAGTTCGCTTTTTTACTTGACGGGTTCATTGTCGGATGCGACGAAACAATACTGTAATTTAAACAAAACGCGCAAGCCTACGAACGAACGAACGTAGTAAGGTTGGTAATGACGTCTACGCAGTTCTCGAAGTTTCGAACGATCCTTATTTAACCCAATAGCGAAAGTTATAGTAATTTGTTGGTAAGCGTGTGATCGAAACATTTCTACACTGATAATGTGATAAAAGCGCTTTATTAGTACTAATTTAAGAGTTTATGATGAGAGTTGATTCGTCGCGCATGTGTCGACACGTCCGACGATGAAGTGAAAGAGCATTTTACTATGAATTGTGTCGATTGAGTTGATAAGGCATAAGCAATTGTGGGTATATTTTGTTAACGATTATGTGTTCGATGCGCACTGTATTCAGTTGATTCGTTCCGTCCGTGCGCGTATCTCTTCTCTCTCGCCTGCAACGAGATGCGCGCACGCAACGAATGATCTGGACAATGCCCCCGTTTGTTTTTCCCGTCTCGTCGCGTTTCCTTAGCGGTAGTGCGGTTTTGTAAAAACGAGATCGACCAGCGGATGTTCGTTGTTGACAAGACGTGTTCGTTGGCGTCGACAAAACGGAAAGCAAACACGATGGAGTGATGACATGTAATTTTAGAACTTAGAACTGATTTTAATAACTGTTACGAGATGATATAAATAAATAAGAGACATTCGATTTTATATTGCGAAACGGCCGACTGTAAACTTTAACTGTAAGTTGTACGCGTTGCAAGTTGCGTCTGTGATAAGCGTTATCTGTGGAGCTTTGAGCGTGCGTCGAGGGTCGAGATGTTAGCTGAACTTGTGTTATAGAACAAGTTATATTAACATATTATTGCTCGAACGTCTTGTTAGTAGCAGCTCGATCGTGTAAAGCGGTGGGTTTCATGTTTCCGATTCATTGTATCGTTTATGTCAATTTCTATTGTAATTCCTAATCTGCCTTAGATAATACCGGACTGTTAATGTGTTTATATGGTGTGTATACTCAAGTTTTATGTAGTTTTCTCCCTTTTAGTTCTAAAACAATTCTGCAATGGCAAAAGTTGTCCGAACGTTGATTCGCACGTCGAAGGCTCCGCTGCCGGTGGCACCATACAAGTAATCGTTCTATCAGACTATCAATTACTATTAATACTTCTCATGCATGAACTTGTCACATTGCTCGACGCTTCAAATCTGAGCGCTGTAACAGCTAATAGTATTGCACGCATAGGGCGCAAGTTACCAAGTCAATCTTAACGTTTTGTTTCGTTCCAGTCAAGCTGTGAAATGCAACAATGTTGTCTATCTTTCCGGTGTCGTTGGAGTAGATCCTAAAACTAACAAAATGGTAACTGGCGGAGCCGCTGCCGAGGCCAAAATGGCATTGATTAATATCGGAGTTATACTTGACGCGGCCGGGTCTGGTTACGATAGAATCATCAAGAACACCGTCATGCTGAACGACATGAACGACTTTGCGGCAGTTAACGAAGTCTATAAGCAATGTAATACGCGCGCTAGTTTTCAATGTTCGATCATCGTTTAATGGTAATGCTTATTCCAGTTTTCACAAAGGACTTTCCGGCGCGTTCCTCCTTTCAAGTCGGAAAGCTTCCGGTCGGTGCCACGGTCGAAATCGAAGCTATAGCTGCCTGCGGAGATGTCACTACCGAAGTTCTCGAATTGTAGGGTGCATATCTTATGGGTAAGAGCCGCACCGGGGAAAGTCCCTCGGAACAGGTATGTCTGCATCGTCTCCGACTTTGAACGTCAACGCCATGCCCATTTCCGTGTGATAATCGATGTGACAATGGAAAAACCAGTACCCTTATACATTAGTTCGATTGCTTAGTTATGTTAGTTTCGATTTTTGTTATTACATTTTGATTACCTGGGTTGTACGCTTTGAATCTAATAACCACATATCCGCCGTCGGGGACTATGATGGTGTCCTTTACAGGAGGGTGATCGAAGTTTCTCTTGATCAGCCCTTTGTCGTCCAGGTCAATGACCGTTTGCTTGGTGGTCCACGTTCCGAGTTTGCGCAGGGTCAAAACGCGGAAAGACATCCCGTGCAGATGAAACGGATGTCCTGCGTCTGTCGTCCATCCACTGTCGATTAGAACCAACTCCACCGTTTTGTTTATTCTCAGTGGTATGACGTGACTGCAGAGACAGAAGTCCGTAGTGCAGTTCCTTCCTTCCATGGCGACGGTTTCGGAATTGCACGTTTCTTGGTCCGGGTCGACTATCAGCGGCCTCGGCGGGAATTCGAACGCAATGTTGTTAATTTGCGGCGTTGTGGTTCTCATGTTCTTGGTAACTTGGTCGAAGCCGTACGCTGGGTACGCGTTATACGCTGGATTGGACACGTTGTTGAGGTCCATGTCCAGATAAAACTTATAGTCGGGCGTCTCGAGCAGTTCCGGTTCGATTGACACCAACGAACGCATTTCGGATGCTATTATTGGTCCCTGCGTCTCTTCGCCGATGTTGAAGGGATTGAGGATGTGTGTCCCAGGCTTCGAGTTTGAATATGATGGTAAGGGACCTATGGGCAGTCGGTCATTCCGGCTCCCTTCATAGTGGAGGACCCCCAACTGGAACGCCTCGTGATGGGCACAGTTAATCAGTCCCCGGAAACGTATCCAGTAGTTCCTGCGCCGTTGGTTTGTTGTTAAAATGAAATCGTACCGTTCGCCAGAAAATGTGGTTAGTGTATCAACTGAAATCAAATCGATTCGTACTTTTGGGCCCTACGCAACACTAACAACCAACCTGTGACTGGTTCAACTTCATAACCGTCGCTGCTTATCACTTCCAGCTTGTGTTTGTCAATGCTCAGCTCCACAGGGCAATCTCGAAACGCGCCGTTAATCATTCGAAATCTATACCGGTTGTTCTGCAACACTTTTGTGAGTATAAACCCTGAAATAGATCAAATGTCCGAGGTACCTCTGCAACGTTAAACCGGGCAATGGTCGCATTCTCTGAAATGTTCGTGAAACTATTAAAACCAATCCCATTGACTAAAATCAACGATGGATAGTCCTGAGCTCCGGCATGTACGTAGTGCAAGTACATGTCTTCTTGTATGGCATTGTACCAGTCCCTTACGTTCATCACGTGGCTTGGAAGATCATGAGTGTAGTTCCTGGTATACGGATCGTGTGGATCTCTGATGATCAAGGAGCCGAAGAGACCATTTCCTCGTTGAATGCCCGTGTGCGAGTGATAAAAGAATGTCCCGGATGATAATGCGGTGAAGTTATAGAGAAAACTAGTGCCGCTGTGAATTGGGCATTGAGTTAGGAAGGGCACGCCGTCCATGTAAGGGGTACCGAATTGATGCACACCATGCCAGTGGATTGACGTAGTCTCACCCAACATTTTGTTCCTTACAGTGATCAGGAGTTCATCACCGACGCACACCTGCGAGCAGATCCACTTGCATTTCATTTCCTACGTCGTTCACATTAGCAACCCTTACGTCGATCAAAGGTCCTGGGATGGTTCGGTTCACGGTGACGATGGGTCTTCCAACGCCAGTCCCAATGACACAGTCTTGTCTGTAGCAATCATCCTTGATTTCGGGGCAATTGTAGCACGCTTTACTCATTGTATAATACCATTCTACCACGAAGAGGTACTCGCAAACCATCGGCGTCGAGTGTTGGCACGGCCGCTGACAAGGGTGGTAGTATTCATCTTCGTGGGTAGGTCGGTCGTAGATATTCCTCACTTGCGTCTGCATTCGCCGTCCTCCATGGGATAATACAATAATGCTCATCAATATAAGACAACCACTTTGAATAAGCATAACCATCTTGTCGTTTGCACGCATTTTCTACACTCAAGTCGATGTGGTATTGCATTCACATGTAGGCTAACAATTTATCTTACATCGTCGAAATAGTACGGAGGCATAAACATTTTATAGGGTTTGTAATAGGGTCGTTTCGACATTAAATGCTGGCATGCCACGGTTGGCGCAGACAATTTCAAGTTACTGGCGAATTTAACAATCAATAACTTGCAAAATCGCTGGATTGTTACTCGTTGTCGGCGCGATACCTTCTAGACCTCCTCGGCGGCGGGGGCGGCGGCGGAATGCGCGCCTCTTCCTCTTCGAGTCTCGCTCGATTGCACTGCTCCTCGAACTGAGCTTGAGCTTGTTCGAACAGAAACGATGAAATGCTGGAGTCGTCCTCGGTGTCGGACTCGGCGAAGAAATTGATGTTGGGGTATTGCATGGTGCACTCGCTGTTAATGCACGACGGCGGATGATTGGGTGGCTCCTCCTCCAGTTCTTCTTCCTCTTCCACCTCTTCGGTCTCGGTATCGTCGTTGTCGTTCGATGCCGCCTCTTCGCTTTCGTTTTTTATCGGTTGCATGTAGAAAACGATGGGCGGCAAATCCACCTCGAATTGGTTGAAATTGTTGTAGTCCTCGTCCTCGGATTCGCCCATGTAGATGACCGATCCTTCTTCGGACTCCTCGGAGTCTTCGGGTTTCTCGAATAAATTCATTTTGCAAGTTCGTTTTTGGAAGGGTATTTTGAACGTTATACAATTTGTACGAGAGAATATCGAATGCGTTTTCAAAGACGTTTCCCAAATGTGTAATTTCAATCGTGTGTCAGTCGTGTGGTCCTAACAAATTTTGTAAATGTCACCCATTATTATATCGCGGTTGCTAAGCAGTATTGAAACTCTTGCATGGATGCCGTAATAATTATTACGGCAACATAATTTAAACACAAATGTCAAACTCTTTGCGTCGTGTACATGGCGTGTGCATGTTGAATTCAAAATTTTCCTCCCGTGTCCAATCCATTTATAAACATTTTATTTTATTTAACCTTTATAAATTGTACGTACTCATGGACGAGCCCAGTGAACTGAACGAAAAGCGCGGCGGCGGCGATAGCGCCGTCGATCCTGCGAAACTTGCCGATACCAAGCGCCTGGAATCGGCCGCTAATGTTTCCGCAGGAGCCACGCTCCTCGAAGTGATACCGGAGGAAAGTCAGGAATCCTACGAGGCCGCACATTTTGCCATGCAGCACATCTATCGCGATGCGATTAACGGCAGATGGCGACGGAATAAGAGGAAGATTGAAATTTATCCACGCCCCGAAGGGCCTCCGGCGAAGCAGCGCAAGCTCTGGACCGAACCTATCTACTATTATTCATATTTCTGGAATTGAAATGCGCAATTGTTCGAAGGCCCTCTTCAAATTCGCAATGGAACGTGCATTCGACGATGGTAATGGAAAGTGCTATTGAAAGTCGCAAATTGTAGTTAACTCGATATGGCATTCACTTAAAGTAATAAAATGCAATGTATATTTACAATTGCTGTAACTGTTAGTTTATTGTTTTAAGGGGCAGGTTTAGAGGATGCTAAACCAAGTCGTTAGTTGTCGTTCTTTTTCTCCTGCAATTTGTAATATTTGCACTCTTGAAGTATATAAGCAGCATAACTACATTATTTTATTACGTATTACGTATATGAGCGTATAAGTTATTCCTTCACCATACCTAACCGTTATTAACATCTACTTAAGAGCAATTCTTTAAAGTGTTGTTTGAAGGATGAGAAGGACTGAAAGATACAATAGAATAATGCGTGGCGCTTTTTGCAGTGTTTTAAACAAATCATTTTTAATGCAATCTGCAGGATTATTATCGATATCCGACAAAAAGTAACAATAAAAATTGTAACATGTGTAAAAGTGTGTGAAAAGGTAACTGCCGATTGATTCAGATAGTCGTGACCATCTTCGTGCTTCAACTTTTATTCCTACACAGGCATTAGCACCTGCTTTTAAACAATCTAAAACGTTGATTAAATGATAATGTCGTCCTGCAATAGGGGATTTTTGAAAAAGTTATTGAAGTAGTTCTTCGCTAAACTTGTTTTCATTGTCTATATTTCTTTTGTATTCTGCGTGTTTCTACTCTAATCCAAAACTGGCATTCACCTGTAAGTCAAAACAATCCTGTAGGTATAAATCGTTTCTCAAAGAACCTCGGTCTACAAGATTTTTTAAATGCTGAGTAGAGTAGGTTAAGTTAGGTTAGGTTACACTCGGTCTACTTTTCTGTAGCTGTGCATTTGTGTCTAAAATTTAGTAAATGAGTTACATGCTCACAGAGTTAAATTGCAAATAATGGGTGAACCTCATGAAATTATCCGCCGTAATGAAGGATATGGCTGATAGATACAGGACCAGAAGCCTCATTAATAATGTGAATAATGTGAATGTTGACGGAAGACAACAGGTTTTGTAAAGCTGTGTGGAATTGCTGAAATGCATACTTTAAAATTAATTTTGGCCAAGGAATAAAATGTGTGCTTATTTAGTTTAAAGGAAGTATGATTTTGAAACCTTTTGGTTTGACATTCCCGAACATGTTTTGCAAAATCGGCCCTACTACACGCATACTACTGAAGAGAGTTTTGCGTTTCATACTTTGTTGCGCAACAGCAGAGTTGCTCTTTCAAATTTAGCTCGATCCATCCCGGAATTTTTACCAGAAGTAGGCCAAACTGGCCATCCAAAATTGTCTATTATTGAATTTATCTAAAACTAAATCGTGTTCTAGGGAAGATAGGTTTGCTATTTTTACTTCGTTTTGTAGCAGAAAAGTTGGTCTTTCAACAATGGTATTTCGCCGAATTTTGAATAAAAGTTGTTCAAAATGGCCCGCAAAGTTGGCCAATTTAACCAATTAGCTCAATTCTGTGACATTATGCTCGTTTATTTTGATTTTTAAATGTTGCAATTTTTGGAAAAAGTGCACATTTGTCAAAATTCGAATGAAATGTTAATGTTATGGAACAATATCTCGGAAAATATTAACACTATACCGATATAACAACATTAAATTCTTGACAATTTCATATATCGATATTTTTTATCGGCCAATATGCTTCTCAAAATTTGCCAATTTTTGAACTTAAAAAAAGCCTTGGACTAGCGGCTGTAACTCGCGTTGAAGAGACGATAGGCAGTTCATACGCATAGCTTACTCTAAAACCTTGCTATAGCTTACTATAACCTCTGCGGTTTTTACTTTGTTTTGTTGTAGAAGAGTTTGTCCTGCAACTACGGCACATTTTATCCTAGAATGTTTGCCAATACTTGAACTTTTCGAAAACACGTTCTGCAAAATCGGCTGTAACACGTGAGCTAGAGTTAGAATTGTAATTATTACTTCATTTTGCAGAAGAAGAGTTGGTCCTTCATTTTCCGCGCGTTTTATCTTTGAACAAAATTGCTTAGTACCATTCAAATCTACGCTCAATTCTGCGACGATTAAGCTAGTTTAATTTGATTTCTAATTTTTGCAATTTTTTGAAAAAGAGAGAAGAGGTACCTCTTCTCACATTTGTCAAAAATCGAATGCAATGTTAAATTAGCGGAACATTATCTCAACTAATATTACCTCTAAACAAAATTGCTAAGTACCATTCAAATCTACGCTCAATTCTGCGTCGATTAAGCTAGTTTAATTTGATTTCTAATTTTTGCAATTTTTTGAAAAAGAGAGAAGAGGTACCTCTTCTCACATTTGCCAAAAATCGAATGCAATGTTAAATTAGCGAAACATTATCTCAACTAATAATAACTCTAGACAAAATTGTTTAGTACCATTTGAATGTACGTTTTGCCATTTTTGGCAAAAGTGCAAAAGTTGCATTTTTGTCAAAAATGGAATGCAATGTTAATGTTTATAAGCTATATCTCAGCTAAAATTAATTGAAGTTACAATGTTTTATATTTCTCAAGAAATATTCGAAATCAGATGTTTTTATTGCTACAATGTTACGAACGAGAGAAATTTACGATTGTGATTGTGCAGTCGGCACAGAAACCCGAATGGCGGTGTCGTCTGGTCGTCAGTTTTACGAGTGCGACGGAAAATGTAACGAAGCATTAAAAATGTATTGATTCGGTCGTGGAACACGCGCGTTATTAACGCGTGCGGTTGTTATAATTAAGCTATAAACCAATTTAAACGTTTCGTGGCGCTTTAAAAACCCCTAAACGTCACAACAACGCGCCTGGCATTAAACATTCTTAGGTCTCATATTTAACACGTCGATAAATCAGAGAATGATACAATGCGCTAATGCCATAAAAGCACCGTTCTTCTGGCTGGTTTATTGACCCACAATATTTCAGCCAAAAATTAAGTTCTTACTGTGTGTATACAAGATGGCACTAGTTACACGTGTTCTATTAAGTTTAGTAATAAGTTAATTAGTTTTTAAGTACTATATAATAAAAGTCATAGACTTATTGTTTACATAGTTGATTAATATTCATTACTTATTACTCAACTCATACTAGCATTTGAAATCAGTACTTTTGACTTTTAAGTTTTTAGTTTTGTTCGATTTAAAGTTTGATGTAGCAAATCACGGTAGGTTTTGAATGAGAATTCTTTGACAGATGTCGTTGGAATATGTCGTTTTATTATCACAATTTTTTAAATATTGTTACTTTTTATGCAAAAATTGTAATTTTTTGAGAAGTAATTTAAGTTTAGATGGTTTTAGCATCAGATGGCGTTAGTCACCACATGTTTTCTTCAGAAGTTCCTTAATAGATGGCACTTGGAAGACAGAAAACTGTTTTCTTCGACTTTTTACTGAAATTCATGTCTTCTCAAAGAGTTAATGCATTTTTATTATTTTCAGTAAAAGGTGCCACTATTTACTACAGCTTTTCTTCAAAATTACCTTAAGAGATGTCTTAAGAAACGTTTAAAACACGTTTCTTTGTTACTTTACGCTACGAATTTATCATGTCTTTTGTTCACGCACTAAAACGGAGACTGAATCTGAGACATAAAAGACATTAACCGAGCGCACCCTTTTATCATACCGGCGTGGTCGGCGCCCCCGTTGCGAGGGCACAATTAACCAAATGCGCTCCCCAAGCACACAACTTCGTTCCTCCAGGAAGTGCCCGTTCGTCAGCTGTCGGATGTACGCACAAACGTCGAACTTGGCATACGACCCGATAACAATAGCAACAACAATAACGACAACCATATCGGGGTGTTGCTTCGGTTCGCGCGTCGCGTTACGTACGCGAGCGCTAATGGCGGTCGATTAGTCG
>JAODGE020024495.1:0-12894 GCA_027574965.2 Ecitophya simulans
ACGAAACGAAATAAACTAAAATAAAAACGCGCCGAAAAATTGTTAAGCACAAACGTTAAAAGCGTGAACCTAACGACTTGATTAATGAACGTAATTAATAATAATAAGGTTCTTCCAGTTAAAGCTCCAATGGCGCACACAAAGTAATAAGCTGTGTTTGAGGGAAAGCTGCGATGGCGTGCGAGAGAGGGGAAATACCAAAGGGTGTCGGAAAAAGGCGTCGCGCTGAAAATCGCCGCACCGGCACGGCGCTATTAAAACCGTTTGGCTTGACGCACGCACTCTCGGAAGAACGAAAACTCATTTTGCGCATTCGCGGCACGAGTTTATTCCCCGTTTCGCGCGACGCGCCTCGTTCAAGGGGCAGACTGATTATAATTAGACGCTCGGCGAATATTTCACAATTAAGTTCAAAACATAATTAACTAGTTTACTTGATACACACGCATGCGGGTTAGACAATACTTAATCGCAGGCGTTACAAATTGGATTTGGAGTAATATTTTTGCAAGGTGAGTATGCGCCTAAACAAGTAGTGGGTAAACTGTCGTCAATCTGACACGTAACCAAATCCTAGGACAGTTTTATATTAAATGTTGGTTACCTGTAGTTATTCAGTAATAATGTTGTGGTATGTGAATTTCTGCTCTATGTGCCATTACTGCAGCAATTTTTCATTAAGTACCGCCATGCATGATATTAAACCTCAATGTTTACGAATGTTCAATAAATCTGATATTTGTGAATTTCATTGATGCACAAATATACGAATTTGATTATTTAATGGAAAAAAGTTTTTTTTCAAATTCAAAATATAATTATGATACGTCATCATTTTTTAAAGGGTTATGAGGCAAAAAAATAAATTCCACAACATGGCGAGAAAGCGTATGCAACAAGTAACAGGATTAGCAGCTCGCAAGTTTCGACCGAAGCGTACAACGACCGTCGTGGCGGCAACGCCGACGGCGGCGACGGCGGCGGCGGCGGGCGCGTCGCACACCGTCTAACAAGTTTTCCGCCGCCGCCGGTGCCGCCGCCGCCGAGGTGCATAAAGTTTTATGAAAATTCCATCGGCGCGTAAGCGGCGCAGACAGCTTTCCGCACTTTCCACTCGCCTTCTGTATGTATAATTCATGTTTAGAAATTAATGGTTGCATTCACAATGGGACGGAGAGGGCGAGCGATAGCATCCGACATCTTTAATTTCCCCAGCGTGGAATACCTACCGGCAGACATAAAATTGAACTGGTACTTATTGTTAGGTACTTTTTATCGTGCTTGAATATTTATACGAACATTTATGTGCAGGCCAATTACAAATACGTAGATCTTCAAGAGGTAGAATATGTATGTTTAAGAATCGTTTTTGTATAAATACATATTTGAGTGCATTAATTTAATGTACCATATTAATTTATGTAAGTGGTAAGTCGTAAGTGGAATCGGAACTTTCCGTAAGTCGGCTTTAAGTAAAACGGTAGGTCCGTAACTTATTTGCATTTAGATTTATTCTCGCCCGCATATTTATCTTCAATTTATTATGCCGTGCGTTCGTGTGTGTATGTGTGTGTGTGTGTGCAGCTTGATTGCTTTCCGTTTCGGCAATGCGACAAACCAAGAAAAACGAAGCTTGAAATTGCGCAGGCGGGCTAAGAATGAAAGAGAATGTTCAGGAACGTCGCCCGTAGGCATCGCCGACGCAACAAAGCGATAAGCCGGCCGAGAGGCTAAGCAACAGAAGCGATGCGAGGTGATGAAGCGAAGAAAATCAAGACAAATACAGCTCGTGGACCATGCGCCCTCGTTCAATACATACAAACAATTTGGAGTAGAGGCACTGCTCGACTGGGAAGGCGAAGAAATGTGTCGAAAGTGGTAAATGCTTTATCTCCCCGAGAATACTTTGTTAACACGCCGGCAAGTGTAATTTCGAACAAGACATTCCAAATCCCTGCCGGAGTTTTAAATTTGATTTTTGTTACATTTATCGAATTTGGCGAATCCGTCACTAAATTGAACAACACGACCATTGTCAAAAGTTTCGTGCACCTTTGGTTAATTTGCATGATAATATTAATTGTTTTAATTTGCATCGAAACTTTTCGATTACTTCGTTAAATTTAATGAATTTTAACGGTCGCACCAAACCATTTAACGGCTCGCTGCGCAAGCCTCGTTCTGCACGACGATAACACAGTCACGTGCAGGTAATAAGTTAAATTAACGCCACGGAAGTTACAACAAAAATGCCGAAAACTTTTAAGAGAATTTCCGGAACGTCCGGTGTTTCAAATAGCAATAGCCCAATGAGCATTCCGAAACGTGTCTACGACCATTCGATTTTATTTTATTTTTCCAATTTCAACAATTGTTATTCTCGTCTGTTTGTCGTTATGACTTTCGGCCGCCTTCTCTCGCCGTCCGCACACGTCGCCAATGGAAACTGCAATTTTTGCCACGCTCGCCGTTCTTTGTTTCCTCAGAAGTCTACGTTTTTTCTTGCAACGCCAAGCAGCGCATTTGTTGGAAACAGAATATACGCGAGGGCCGGAATAGTGAAGTCCGCAAGATGTAGGAGGTTGGAAATGTGTACGGTTTGTCTATCCGTCTGCTGGCATCGAGCGTGGAGAAAACGTTCAACAATGTCCGGAGAGTATTGCCCTCGTCTATTATCTATTTCATTCGGCGCAATCAATTTTCACTGGGCAAAACAAAAACGTTACCGAAATTGGCTTGCGATACAAGCATATCGAGCATTAAGCGCCGTCGAAAGCCAATAAATTTTGTAATACATCGCTGCGTTTGAATCAGGATTCAATACTGTAAAGGATTTAAGTGGCGTGTTCGCAATCTGTTTGGGTTTTAGTAGATAAAATTACTATTAGCATCCGAACAGTTTCTTTCCGGAGAAATCTGTTGAACTTTTGATTTAGTTTATTATTACGTTCCGGCTTTTTGCTTCATATTTCTTGCATTGCGTACGATGGAAGGTTGACTAGTCATATTGCAGATTTCTTGTAACTTCGTCCAACTCGACGGACGGCTATGAAGTATCCATCATGTATCTTTCAACGGTCAACGAAAAAAACTTAATCGCTGCTTATTTTGGCAACACACCAATCTTCGCGAGCTTACAGTCATCTTATATTCACTTTATACTCGCCAACGTTTTCGTTGTTTTTTACATTTACTATTTGATGATACTAGTCGTAATAGTAGTTACATTCGGAGTAAATGATCGATACACAAACCATAATACTGACAGGTCATTATCAATATTATTCGCCCCTCCGAGAAATTTTTGTAACTAGCTGTAATTCCAAATGTTCTACGTTTTTTTTGTATAAATATTTATAGCCCATTCCGCACGCTTTGTTTAATTTAAGTTTCTTGATTTGATGCAAACTTTCTGGAATAAACACGACTTTACCATTGCATTATGTTTTGAAACGCACTTGCATGTGCGAAGAAAGTTTACGTGCCATGTTGTTAGTTTTGTTAGTTTTGTTAGTTTCGAGTATAAAACCTCAGTATCACTGAATGCGTGTGACTGCACTCTGCGAATGCACGAACCGAGACACGTACGTTTACTAATTAATAATTCAGCACTGTCTCGGAGCGGCGGAACTGCAACCGCATTTATAATGTAAGAATAATGGGATCGTTTGCGCGCTTTAATCAGAACTGCAACACTTCGCGAGCAACGCGCGTGCGATAAAAATAGTCGGAGAAGTTTGGCAGGAAGGAGCAGTTCTAGGTGAGCATAACTATTTGAATTTGCAAAGTTGAAATTACCTTAACTGAACTGAGGAGTTGCGTGACCATAAAATCCTATCGCGTGCATGTGCGCAAAGTTTTTGCGGAATTGATTGGAATTTACCAACGACCAACTAATTGTAAATTGACGTTTACGTTTCCGAGTAGTTTTTGTCCGATAACATTTTACAAATTCAACGAGTTTCAACAATGTCTAAACATGTTCGGCCGCAAATGTGAATTGTTTTAACCAATTTGACATCCACTTATTGCTAAAGCGTTTAGCAGGAAATAACAACGCGAGCACTGTAACAAACGACGTTAAACTATGCCGTTTTGCGTTTGCCGCCGCGGCAAGGAAGTCGCAGCTGAACAGAAACTAACTAAAGTGAACAACCGATCACGAAATGGCCATCGCGAAGTTTCCTCCAAGCTACCGAACTAGAACGTTCGAGCATCAAGGAGGACCGAGAATCGTCTCGCAAATGCAACTGTGACACTAAGAAGTCCAAAACTTTTCACTCTACGTACAAGTTCAAATTATTGCACAAATTTCCAGCAAATCGGAATGAACTAAATACGTGACTCTTGCCGAAATGATGTGCGGAAGGTTTCCATGAAGAATCCTGACCTGCCACACAAAAACTTGTAATGATATGAGATTCGAGGAAATTGTAAAACTTTCTACATTAATGATTTTCGCCGTTAGAACCATATAATATCTAGTAATTTCTATAAACTGACGAAAACCGTTAACATTAATTCAGTTAACAGATTTAAATTTAATTAACCAAATTTAATTAACAGTTTCCGCTGTTAAATCATAATATACCAATCAACCATTCTCTAGTTTCCTCTTAATTAAATAACGTTCTATTATTACTGATATATTAATACTGCGTACTAAAATATCGCGGTTTAAGACCAACAATACATTTTAATTAAAACGTTACCGTAAAACGAACGAAAATATTTTGCTGTAAAGTTAAATCTAATTATTTGCCTGTCCAATTAATGAGATTTAATCTCGATTGCTAGGAAGGTCGTTATAATTGACTTTCCAATCATACGTCATAAATTGATTTTGTTATTCTTTCATAATTGCACGGCGTTTGAAATAAATGACAGCCATTTCATCAAAAATTTTCAAACACAATTATTGCAAATATTTGAAATCGATGAAACTCAAAGCGCAAAACTATCCTGCTTGTTTAAACAGGAACTAGGCTGGCGATGCGCAAACACATCCGTCGCGTTGAGTTAAACCAACAAACTAAATAAACCAAGTATGTTTATTTGATGAATATAAAGGATTTCCTAAAATTACACCGGTTCTAAAATTAGGCTATCTTTTTATGTTGCAAACATTTCAGTCATTCATATGTCATTATTTTAATAAATTTGAATAACATCTATTGCACCCGTCCAAGCAAGTGCATCATAATATATATTTAAAGGATAGCTGTATGTTTAGTATTAATTTAAACGTTAACCTACGGGGTAGCTTCAATATAAGCAATACATATTGGTTATTGGTTTGGGTCTGGGATGGAAATCTGAGATCTAAGTTCGTGCTAAAACGTCTAGAGACTGGCTTTGCTGAGAATAATGTTTATTCAACGGAAATGTTTCTCATATAATCTCTCATTTTTTACCTATAATGTAATTTTTTGTGTGGGCTAAAAGTCAAATTAATTTCACCTGATTGATTTCATTCGAATTTTCAGTTAAAGCTCATTTAACTAACGAACAAGCTAAAAAAAAACCGCACCGATAATTTGGTTTATTTCTCGGATTCGAATTTATTAGGTTTGACCGTTAAACTTCCCGCATCAGGTTTTTTTTCTGCTCTGTTTGCGAGAAAAACACAAAAAATCAAGTCGTTCCCCGCATGGACGCAAACGCGTTTCTCTAAATCCGACGTATTTTTGGCATCACCAAAGGAAACCTCGTGAGTGTACTGAAAGGGTGTAGAAGGAAACGCTTAGCAAGCAATAGAAGTGAAAAAGCCTACATTGGAGTCAGCGCTGGGAAGAGATCGCCGCTTTTCGCATATATTAAATTTCCACACATTTTATTGCGTTTTCCAAAAAAAAAATTGCACATCCAATATTTTTCCATTCCAAACCTGCGGCGCAAACAAAAGATCCAATTTAACTGCGAGTAAAATTCCGTTTATACGTCGTCGAGGACGACAATGAATTCAGTGCCGAAAGCATGCCCACTGACAGTATTCACGATCTCACGTGCGCGTGCGCCCACCGAGCGGCAATCTCGCTTGCGCCAAACGGAAATTGTAAATACCGAATGTGATCAGGACACAAAGCTCGACCGCGTCCATGTGCACGACGACGAATCGCTGCAACTTTTAGCCAGCATGTCAGGCGAGCGAAACCGACAAACAAATTCAATCAAGCGAAGAACCACACGAAGTCTGTTTATGAAGGATGTGTGCGGCTGTGATTTGCGTGGCGGTGAGGTCCGATCAAATGCGCTCATTGCAACGTTTGACGTTACATTCCAGCTAAATTCACATTTACGGCATGTTTGCGCTGTTTAAAAAAAATTGGTTCAAAAACTTGCGGCAGAAATAAATTGCGCGTAATATGTTGCTAACTTGACCGGGGCGTGCGCATTTATCCGACGCATCCACCACTCGACCGAACAGCGACAGATAACAACTGTCACAAATCACAAATGTGATCTGCACATGTTTGTATGTACCGGACATACTAAAATAGCGCTCAAATTGGCCGGGCAAAATGGCACGGTGGAAGCGTTAAACCGGATTGAACTTGCCTTGCATACCACAATTGTGGACGACAGGAAGATAGGGAGGTCAAGAGTTGGTCGCATGTTCTTGTTGATAAAGTCGACTAACTAGTGTACTCTCTGTATAAGGGTTGGTCAACAACCGTTCGGTATTATATTATGTCGGTGTCATCCGCAGAACCAGTGATAAATTTAACATCGCAAAATGCAAGAATTTAATTCGAGTATGTACCTATGTAATTTTTTTGTAATGTTGTGTTGTATTGACAGTAACAAATTCACCAATTTTCATAACATATCCCTTTGTTGTTATATAATTTTCCCGAAATAACATTGTGTGCTCAGGATTAAACTCTGACGTGTCAACATAAACAAAAGGATGCAACATTAAAATTCACAATATGTAAAGCTTCACGTGACAGCGCAAATAAAAACAAAACAAACGCGTTAAATTAAAATATTTCTTTTATTCTTGCAGGTACCAGTTTATTGCCTGTTTTATTATATATTTACAAAACGCTCGTACATGATTTTATCTGCAAAATTTTTATTTTTTCGTTTATATTATTCATGCGTTTATGAGTTTGCCGAGGTAAACCGAACATATGCTCCCACTTTATGCTTTGTTCGAGCAACAATGCAATTCAACATCTAAAGGAACAAAGAGTAAAATGGGTGTACCGACTGCACCTCCAATAAATAGTAAATTGAATAATACGTAAATATATAAATAATTACTAGCAGAACATAACATTTGCTGTAAATAATATTTATTTGTGACCATTGAGTTTTTCTGACTGAATATATTTGATGTTAATTAATGTACAATTAGTGTACAATTTATTAAATAATAAAATATTAAAGGCAAAATTTGTTACATTATTGCAATTGCGTTTTAATAATAATCAAAAATTTATAACGTTAATAATATAACATATATTACTTATATAATATACAACTGCGTAAATATTTTTATCATTTGTCTATTAGTTCGTATTTTTTGGCTTGTGGTAATCTGCGGAATAATCTCTGCTAGTTATTAAACTATAAAAACCAAACACGTTGCTTTATGGGGCATAATCCTCCCACAATAAATGTCACTTTACTTCTCCCCGTATTTCTCTAGATATACAAAATTAACTTTGTGCGCCTCCTATTTAAATAATTGCCGCTGCATTTTGGAATTTCATTTCCAGACAATGCAAAACTCGGTTCAAGCGCTGCTGAATTAAATCCTGTACAAGTGCCATAAGGCAAAAATAGAGTAGGCAAACAATTAGAATGTGCAACTACGTGATACGTGCTGGTGGCAATTGGCGTTCGTTGGCGAGATTAAATTATGTAAATCGCGGCGGACGTTCAAAGTCGCTAATCGCTTTGGGTGCTTGACACGCGCAGTAAAAACGTGTGCTTGGCGCAAAAAATGGTTTGCGCTTTCTGCTGGCTCCCCGAGATACGCAATTAACGAAGCAAATATAAAAAGCGACCCCGATTTGTTGAGCAAATTTCCAAATTGTAAGCGAATAAAAATCGTGCTTTCGTTTACTTGATTACTTCCTTTATATTCGGACCGAAATCTGATGAACCAAATTAATTTTGCGCGCAAATAAAAATATTTCTCTTTAATTACGCGGCGGAGGAAAATTGTGAGCACAGAAAAGGCAGCAATATAATATTTTATGTTAACAAAATTAACATTAAACTTAATAATCTATACGTTGAACTTATTACCAACATTTATTACCCGTAATATCCTTCACGCGCACTTAAGTCAAATTCCTGCTTGGCCATATCCGCCGTCGTACCTGCGATATCCGCCCGCGCGCGTCGATTATTTTTGCTCTTTTGCCATTTTTCCTTATAACGCTTCACTCACTCATTTCTTACTCTCACTTACTCCCGTCTTCGTCTCGGATTTTGATTCGTATTTTATCGCTCAATAAACCTGCTGTAAAACGTTTTTATGCCTTATCGTCGTTGCTTGTGACGTGGAATGGTCGTTCTCAGATCGCTTTTATTGACGTTTTATTAGACGGCTTCGTACTATTTGCGTCCATGTCGTCGGGAGACTTAGTTTTACCATTATTAAACAATAATTTACATCTCGGTTCGTTGCTGATATCCCGACATGTCCGGAAACATCTAATACAACCCCGAGTCGTGTCGTGGGAGCTTCAAAGCTCTTCTTGTTTTTTAGTAGCGCGTCAGAGCCAGCGCGGACCGCAGGAATTTATTGGACGTAACAGGTTTCCTTATTGGCGAAATTGATCAGGAGCAGCCAGGTGGAAGCCGTGCAATTTATAAAACGCCGGGTTTAATTGCTTCAGCGTTGTCCTGCGAAATACACTGTAAATCTTTTCTCGGTAAACAAGTGAACACAAATGGGATTTTGTAAACTTTGCGTGATTTACTGTTCGCCACTCTACCGGTAGCAATTGTTCAAGCTGATATTTTTAGAGGTTTACAACAGTTGTTAATGTCTGTTGTAAAGTTGTAATGATTGCGCCATCGGTATTGTTAAAATCATCGAATGTTAAATGGGAAACATATGTAACTGAAATCTAAAGTTATAATGTTCATCGTTTTAGTAACTATAGAGATTAAAGCAGTTTTAATAAAGTGCAGTTTTGTTGAAACTAAATCGCATAAATTATAATAAAGCTTTGAAATACAAGCTCTGATATCTATGATCTATCACTGCTACTAATCCGTAATAAATTTGTTGCGCAAATTCAAACTATAAATGTTAATCACGCCTATTCAAATTTTGCTCGACGATTTAATTAGTTTCTGTTGATGACTTTACGTATATTTAATAATGCGTACCAATTGTTATTAATATTAAACTGAATGGGTAATGTATCAAAAATTGTACACAATAATAATTATTATCGCTAATCAAGATAGTTTGAATGCATCTGGTATTTCACCGTTAATTACTTTGTTTCTATAAGCTTTATTAATTATTCATTTCATAGTATTCATGACGAACTATTTGCTTAGATCAATCAAAGTAAACAAACCGCTTTAATTGGCAGCTATATTTAATTTCGAAGTTTCTAATATAAATTGCAATAAATTTTATAGATTCCAGGTGGGTGAAGTATAAAGCGTTTAATATCGAACGTTGGTGGACATGCTGTGCATTCCTGCAATGCCGCGGTGGCGAAACGGCTAAAGAGCAAATTTCATTAAATATTTTACGAGACGACGCGTCATAAAGGGCATTTAATAGATAGAAACTGTGCGCTTGCGCACTATATGACACTCGTGGCGTTCAATGACTATATGTAGCAATATATTTCGATAAGACAGCAGCGGTTCAACTGCCCTTTTTAGCACTGCGCCTTACTTTCCCGTAGTTATAGCCAGAGACGCTGTTCTGTTGCTATTGCGTTCTGCCTCGACGCTTTCGGTCATTTAGCATCTTCAACTTTCCGCACATCCGCGCCGTTGGCTCGCTTCTTTCGGCCAAGCGCGACATAATCGTAACGCGCATGCTGAAAAAGTCGTCATAGCTGTAATATATGGTAAACTGTCTGCTCACGCACCACGCTCCGTATACTTGATCGTAATAAACAGAAGATAGAAATTAATTCTTTGCTGTTTTATTGCTCCTAAAGGCGCGATAAAAACGGTTGTAGTTTTTTGCAAGCAATTGTGTTTCCACACCAGTCTCTTCTGTTTGTTGAAAGGGCAGAGGCGCAAGAAGCATTACAGAGAATTTAGCGATTAAATTACGTTCATTTTCTGATGCTATTTTTAGTACAAAATCTCAGTTTAGATTTACGACAATTCCGACAGTTCTTGTTTGTATGAAAAAAATATTACGTGTGTAAAAATATAGAAGAGAAGAAGAGCAAAATAAAAGATAATATCTCAAAAAAGTCTAAGAAAAACCATCTTGTGTATCAGCAACAAAAAATATTAGTAGCGACGATAAATGATATATGACAGTGACTATCGAACATGATGAATTATTAATGAAAGTGTACATAGTTTTGTTATCCGCACTGACAAAAAAAACAAAATAAATATATAGATTTTAAAAAGCCAATTTCAAATCTCAACATTTACGCGATTTACTGATCAAATGTGTCTAAAAATATCCCACCGTAAAAATATGTTGTTCTGCAAATCTGTGAGTACTTGGAATCATGTCTTCGGTTCTAAAAATAGATGCAGACTGCCAGTGACACTCTGTAGGTGTTTTACGCAAGAGAACGCGAGTTAATAACACGCTGACATATCTCACTCCTGGGTTGATATGCTTTTCCAATTCATTCGTGCACAGCCGATAAAAACAGATGTGTACCGTCCACTATAAGAATTGATAAAAGTAACAAGTAGGCACTGGCGTGGAAAAAGCAACATTTCCGTTTCGATTAGTAGACTTTGCTCGCACAAACATTTACGTTGGTTTCCAGAATTTTCATAGAAAAATGCCAGCTTCAATAAGGCATTTGTCTGATATTGAACAAGAACTATAACTATTTCGCTTTACAAATATAAAAATGTTGATAACAAAAAGTCTCTAACATTATCGTATTCTTGCGGCTATAGAGATGCCTTGTCGGAAGATTTCCCTGGGAGTTTACAAAAGAACGCCCTTTACATCAACATTTCAAAACTCTCACAAAACAAGACCTTGTCTGAGTCGGTTTTATTATAAACATTTCCTTCACGATAAACATTCTATTTTCTTTGTGTTTCTTTTGGCATTGTTGTGCCCAAAACTTCCATTACGCTAGGCACAATGCGATTTTATTTTCATTTTCGCATATTTTGCGCGCATTTCCGCTGTGCGTGTATATTTTTGCTAATGTGATCAATCTGCTTTCGATTTGATTATTTTTCTGTGCGTAGATTTTCTCTGTTCTTCATTCACGCATATTCGGTTAAACATAATTTGAAAAATTTCATCACACTTTTCCATATAATGACAAAAAATACCAATCAACCATTCATCATTGTTTCATTTTGTTCATTCGCCCTGTAGGTTCTGAAGTAGGTCATGGTTTATAAAAAAATATTTTCAGTTTGTCATTATTGCTTTTGCAGTAATATCAACAAAGCACAAAATTTAGGCGTGTGGAAGTTTCATTGATATGTGAAACTGCCAAAACGCAGCGTTCTTCACAAACCTTCAGTTTGCAAGTTGTAGCGTCTGTTTAGAATGTTATTAAGATTTTGCAGGTTTTTTGTCAGCATTTTAATAAAATGTTTCATCGCAAAGACGAGATACTTTGTGCGCGCCTTGCTCGTTTTGTACCTGAATCTTAATGCGTTGCTCTACACCATTTCCAACGCCAGTTCCGCCGGAACAAGAGTTCCAGCAAGCGTTTTCCGTCCTTCGCGTTTCACCACTCCACTTTGTCTGAGTCCCATTAGAGGCGTTGGTGTCCCTTGAATGTCTCTCGCAATACCACGTTCAACATTTCATATCGCTTCAATTTTCCAGGATCGTACCTAATGCCCTTTCACAGCGACGCAAAATGAAAATGTTGGGTTTACTCGCGTCTCAGTTTTCACACAAAAATACCCAATATATCACAAGATAAATGATAAAACTAATTATAGTATTGGTTTTTTAATAACGTTTCAGTCTTACCGAAAAACGTACTTACACAGAAATGAACCACACGCAGGACTTTTTAGTCTAAACGCGTGAACGCGTGAAAAAAGAAAAAAACGAGGAAAAAGTAATCGTGACACGCATAATCCGTGCCTCGCAATTTTAAACGCCCATAACATTATTGTTATTATTATTAACTTTTGTGNTTTAATTAAAAGGGGTGAACATTTCCAGCCTATGAAGTTGTCTTGGCGGTGTGTGTGAAAAATGCAATTTTCGCTGCACTGTTAATTCATTCTAATTTTACTCGCAATCGCTAATTTCCTTCGTTACGCTCGTGACTTGTATTCAGTTTTAATTAATTTTAAGAAATGAATCAACAACGTGCACAATAACGGAGCGAGGTAATCAGCGCAGGCGGCACAATGAGTTATGAAAGGCGTTTTCAGGACAGCTCGTTTCAAGCTTCGTATTAGAGCTTTTAATAAGTTCGCCAACATTGATTATACGACATGATGTGAAAACTCTGCAATAATTATAATATTAATGAGTAAAGCATAGAAATCTCAATAGATTTTAAAACCAAATATTTGCAAATATATATATATATATATATATATATATATACATATATATAAAAACAAAAAAAAGACATGTATATAATTCAGTAATATAAACAGGAAATAAAAAGTTGGAGCGACAGTGTGGGCGCAAGAGAGATGACGAACACGACGCGGCCGACGCGACGCTTGGGCATAATATATAAGAGATTTGGGAAAAACATCAAG
>JAODGE020024529.1:0-22703 GCA_027574965.2 Ecitophya simulans
CGCATGTAAAATTACTCGACCACGCTCGAAATATATAAAGACGCAACATTAATCACCACAAAAAAAGAGGCGCCAAGCGAATCTATGCCGCACAATTTGTTTCCAACCCCTCGAATACGCTAACCAACCGACGGGGTTCATCGATCGCCGTTGCTAAGGCCCGACACCCTTACAACGAGCGTTCCAGACCAATCGCACGCTGGTAACGATACTTTTGCATGTTTTCGTGCGAATTGGGCGAGAAGCACCAAGTTGCATCGAGTTTTACTGATTTTCGTAATTTCATACCAAAAACACACAGCCGTTGTTGAAATAAGAAGAAAAGGTTGCAAAAACGTGTTGTTTCGTCGAAAATCCGCGTGAAAACGGTTGATTTATAGCCGAAATCGATTTTTTCGGATGAAAATCGCAGCAAGTACACGAACCGACGCATCGCGACACGTTTGCCGTGTGAACAGCACAAACGGTGGCCATGTTAGACACTCGATCGCGGCGACGAGATTTTTTCCGATCGACGCTGTGAAGGGATCCACAATCATCGAGTTGCGAAATCATGCGAACGAGACGCACGAGGCGTTTTCCGACCGATTTTCACTAGTTTTTGCCCGGTGCGAGGAGATTTTATGCCCACCTACTTTAAAATTATGCGGACCGATGGCGAAACGTCTTATCACTTGCAGATGCGACGGAGAAATGACCGAGGTGTTCGTCTTCCTCCTACCACCCGACCTCGCACGAAGATGTTCGGTATGTTGTTGTTACCAACCATTGATAAGGAGAACCAAAAAAGTTACCATCTCCGAACTAATTACGTTGAGCACGAACGGAATGTTTATGATGACGATGAAATAAAAACTGTGTATTGAGGTATTTCTCACACCCTGAACGTTCTCCTCGGGCGACTTCAACACTTCGACACTGATTTCTGTTCAATTAGTTTCTGATTAGTTCACTTGTAACAGAGTGCACTCGCGAGGGTCTAAGACCTTTTGTTTTTCTGGGGTTGGCAACAGTGATCGATAGTTCGCCAAGCCCACCAACCGTTACGAAATTAAAACGAAGGGCGCTGTGTAATTAAACGAGCTGCGCGGATGAGAAACACTCTGATTCGTCTGGTAGTCTGATGCATGTTTGGTTCGTCGTTATTATAATTAATTTTAGGTGGTAGGAGTGTTAATTAGTACTAACTATGTCTTAATCTAGTTTAATTTATAATTTAATATATAATTTTCAACATATATTTTATCAACGAAATGAAGTAAAAAACATGAAAATAAACACGTTTTTGCATGTAGAATTGAATATTATAAATAATGCTTTAGAAATCATTAACATATATTGTGCATATTGAATTGAATTGTTAAAGAATAACACTGATTGTGATTATAACTTCTTCCATATTATATTTAATTTCTATATACTTCTTTATCAACTGTGAGTCTTCTTCAACATCTTAAGAAAGAGTCACAATACTTTTATTAAAAAATATCCATCTCATCGTCTACTGTCTGAACTCAGCTTCACATGGTGTCTGTTCACTCTGTAAATATAATAGAATAGTTAGAGAATAATTGTTCATAGGTTGTATTCTTGTTACATCTATTATCATCTATATCACCTTACATATTCATTCGTTTACTTCATACTTTAGCATGGGTTGAAGAAGACAATGGTTTTGTCATAATGTCTGCAATATTTTCTGTGGTAGGTATCCACTCGACATTTATTATACCTTGCATGACACAAGACATGGGTGGTTTGCAACCTGTTATTTCTCCTTCTTTAAGATTTGACTTAATCACATCTATGTCATCAACTACTTTGCTTTTGTGTACAATCACCAGCTGACTTGTTATCACACCAGATTTTTACTGGATTACTTGTTTTACCTGATATATCTCTTATATCTAAGGAAATTACTTCTTTGCAAGCTTCTCTCATAGTAAGATATTCTGCTTGACATGAAGAAGTTGTAGATAAAGATCATTTGTGACTGCTCCAAGCTACTGTATCACCAAACAGTTTAATTACATATCCACTTGTAGAGGCTTGTCTGAAGCTAGCATCTGTCATAGCTTTCAATTCATTGGCCTTATCTGTGTATCATATACCTAAGTTGGTTGTTCCTCTAAGAAACCAGATAATTCTTTTGATTTTTAGGCAATCTTCCACTGTTGGCTTTGTTTGTTTTCTTGCTAAGCGATTTACAGCATAAGCTATATCAGATGCTGTAGTTTCAGCTAGATACAATAAGCTACCAATGGCTTCTCTATAAGGTGCAGTAGTCAACACAGTGTCATTACCTGGACTTTTGTGACTTTTGTGACTTGTCTTGTGATCATCAGTGTATCTTGGGCATTGCATTGTTTCATACTGAATATTTCTAATATTTTTTAATGTACTCTCATTGAGATGTCATCATTTCCTTCTTCTTTCAGTCTCCTTTAATATTCATGCCATGAACATTTGTTGATTCACTTAAGTCCTTAATCTAAAAAAATTGTCAAAGTATGTCGTAACCTTTTTAATTGATCGGGGTCATTACCTGCAGTAATAATCTACATACAATACTTTTCCATTTTTCCGCCAAGTAAATAAACATGGTTCATTTACGTCATTTTCTAAACCCAGTTTAAACGCTTCTTCTAAAAATCTTTCATACCATCGTTTCAAACTGCCCTTTAAATCATATAAAGCTGAACATCCATAATTTTGATTTTCTTGTCTCCTCACTACCTTCATAGCCTTCATGTGTTATAAGCTGCATCTTTCAGCTTACCATATAAGAAAGCAGTATTTACATCTGATTGCTTTGTTTTAAGATTTTATTTATTGATGATCACTAATGCCGAACTTACCAATGGAAGTCCTGATACTGGAGCATAAGATTCTATAATCTCAAAATCTTTTTAGCTTTATGTATGATTGGGCCTTTTTGAATGTCCACATATGTTACGAATTTGAAAACTAGGAAAAATTAGACAAAGACTGAAGAATGAACTTGGAAAGCGATTTGCAAGTGCTTCTCCTCGATTTCTAGCCAAGGCTTCGTTATAGAATGTTATGTTGCCTATATTCTGCGTCGATTAAGTTAGTTTAAATTGATATTTACATTTGGAAGCTTTTGGCAAAAATGCAAAGACGTACCCCTTTGCACTTTTGTCAAAAATCGAATGCAATTTTAATGTTTATAAACAACGTAATATTTTAACAAACGTATTTATTTTGGTATAGTTTTATGATTGTACGTTATAAACAAAATGTATGCACATATGTAACTATCCTTATCACATTGTGTGGTAAACATGATAATGAAAATTTGTTTATTCAACTTAACATTCTACAAATTTCAATAAAATATATGTATGTCCTTCGTTAGCCTAATAAGTCTTTGCAATTATTTTTTTCATATATTTACATAACTTGCTGATAAATGACCGTAGTATTTGGCAGAATGTCAACTATATATTAATACAATTTTAACAATGTTTTTTGAGTTGTAAATTGGCGTTTACTGAGGTCCAAACATAAAAATACAATAAATATATTTAGTGTTTCAACATTATTGCAATACTCAGATATTTAAAAAACGAATAAAAGCCGTGTTTTTTTCATTATATTTTATATTCTTTCGCAAAATGCACACATCCGCTGTAGATTGCGCAAATGCGATTGTTCTGTTTCTGTGCTGGTTATTTATTGTGCATGCTCTCCATGTCGCAGAAAATGTGTTAAAAGATAGACTACAAAAAGTCAGAACAAAGAATCCGTTGAACCTTTGTCAGTTTCCTCGTGCGTTCCAATTTGGAACCGCGACATCAGCGTATCAAGTTGAAGGAGCCTGGAACGTCTCCGGTAATTGCCTTTAACAAGTCTACCGAATAAATGTAATAACTTTACTTCCATCAAGAAAAAACCCCGAGCATTTGGGACGTGGGAACTCACAACCATCCAGAATTAATTATTGATGGAAGCAATGGCGACATTGCTTGTGACGCCTACAACCACGTTGACGAAGACATCAAGAATCTAAAACATCTGAACGTCACTTTCTATCGATTCTCCATCAACTGGCCACGACTTTTACCGCAACCCGGCTCGAAGGAAATCAACAAAGATGGCATTCGATTTTACAACGAACTCATCGACAAATTGATCGCGAACAATATTGAACCTATGGTGACAATATTTCACTGGGAGTTGCCACAGAATCTGCAGGATTTAGGCGGATGGACGAATCGTATCGTCGCCGATTACTACGTCCATCTGGCACGAACATGCTTCCGTTTATTCGGGGATCGGGTGAAAACGTGGCTGACCTTTAATGAAATTAAAATGTATTGCTTATTAGCTTATGAAGTAGGCAAATTCCCTCCATTCGTGAAGTCCCCCGGCATAGGTCCATATTTGTGTGGGCACTATCAATTGTTAGCACACGGAATGGCGTATCGCGTGTATAAAAATGAATTTAAACACCAGAAAGGAGGTTGAAATATTATTATATTTGTAACAAATCTTGTAGTGCTAACGTTACGATTATTTTCAGGTAAAATTGGCATGGCTTTGGAAAGTCCATGGTTCTTCCCAGCGAGTAACTCAAAAGCCGACAAGAAAGCCGCGGATTTTGCGGTGGTTATGTCGGTAAATAAATCAAATTGAAATTTACAATTCAAATAGTTTGATATTGAAATAATTAATTTTTAGTTAGATTGGTTGGCACACCCAATATTTTCTGCAACTGGAGGATACCCTTCGTCAATGCGTGCAAGGATCAATGACCTCAGTCAAAAACAAGGATTCTTTGAATCCAGGCTGCCCATTTTTACAAGAGATGAAATTATTATGCTTAAAGGCAGTTCAGATTTTTTTGGAATAAATCATTACAACAGTTATTTAGCTGCAAAGAGTAGCGCGCCAGATGTAAACGATTTGATAAGTTATAATAGCGACAGAGGTGCTCAAGTTATCCAAGATGAAAAATGGAAAGAAACTGCAAGAGAAACATTTAGATTTGCACCGACTGGCCTAAGCTCTCTTTTGGTTTACATAAAAGAGCGATATAACAATCCTCCCGTTTACATCACTGAAAATGGTTATGCTGGTTTTCCAAATGAAGACCTTAACGACGTGGATCGAATAGAGTATACGGCGGTAAGTTTATAAGAAGTAATTCGTGTTCATAACCCACATATTCCAAGATTAGCCATTGGCGATATTCGTGAAATATTTTCGGAACCTATGTGTGATGGCTAGTTTTGGAAATATTCAAATGTTCAACAATTTTTATACTTAACATGAATAATATTTTAGTTATATTTGGCTGAAGTGCTAAAAGCAATCAACTATGATAAATGTGATGTTCGCAAGTATACTTTCTGGTCATTAATGGATAATTTTGAGTGGGCCGATGGATATACGTAAGTATCAGTTCGATTTTATTTGTTTACGACAAAGGCAACGAAGTATTTGTTTCAGTATAAAATTTGGCATGTTTCACGTAGACTTTAATAGTCCTAAAAGAACTCGCACACCAAAAGAATCTGTTAAAGCCTATCGAGAAATTATAAGAAGCCACTCTATTCCTAGATGTGCGCCTCTTCCTGCAGTTCCTGACGCGACAACAAATAAGGGATTTAGAGTGGAAAATGTGAAGTAGACGAATAAATATTGCATGTCATTCTCTTGAATTTTTCGTACCTTGCATTTAAAGTGGCCATGCTGAACATGTACCTTTAAGTTCTGTTTCGAGGCAACTCAACGAAAGTTCAAGTTGAACAATTTCCTAGGCGCCGGGTAAACAAAACGCGCGATTGTATTCTCTTACCGGTTCAGCTGTTTAGGCAGCAAGTCCGCTATTTGTTGAAACATTTTAGCTATTCTCACATCGCGCACGCGAAACTTGGCGACATGCAAATGAATCTTGGTCACGCGTCGACTCCAAAAACGTAGTGGACCCAACAATGACGCCATTGTTCGGCATTGAGCAAGTTATCGCGCCGATTTCGCTTTTCGCCTGCGTCATCGTAATCAACTTCATAATTCCTTCAAAAATTTCCCATCTTACGGCTAGTTTGCAATTAGATACAATCATGTAGTGCACCGATGGCTTTGGCTCTAGACAAAATCACTTCTGATGGTAGAATCAAAAAGAAAGTTGAAATGCTGACGCAACAGAAAAATAGCAATTGTGCAATAGTGCGAGAATCATTAGTTTTGTAAGCCAAAGTATACCAATATTCACTTAGGAAACCATTTATGTAGCATTAGAATCCGCAACCTAACAAACTATTAAGGAGCGCTTGTTAACGCTTGAAAAATGTTTGATAAATTTATTTACCAAAAAAGTTTTAGTAAAAGTTTCTTATCCTTCTAAAATAGTTTAACCATGACAACCATACCGCGTTTGCTTGCGTGTTAACGCTAAAACATTCAAACAATGTAGCTCGTCACCATGAGCCGAATCGGAATTTGTTGGATTTGTTTTACGATGTTCAAGAAAAAATATGTAAGCTTATCAATACCAACGAGACAGTTGAAATCGGAATTATGTGGAAACACGCTTATGAATAAAACATTTTTCTATTATAATAGAAAGTTTGGTCTTACAAAAAACCATACAGCAACCACCTGCTTGCTAATGGTAGAACATTTAAACAATGTAGCTCGGCGCTACAAAACAAATTGGAATTTGTTAGATTTGTTATACTATGTTATACTGCTATAATTTTAAACAACGTATATCGTAATTATTTTCGAACAAGTTTTATAACGCACAAGTCATGCAAATTAGTTGATACGTAGAAATGCATTTAATCTAATTACTTCGCCGCAAAACGCAAATTACCTAATGTTTGTTAGGATTGTCGGGTGTCTGTTACGTCAAGTGTAGTGGTAAGAAAAACGATAAGAAAAACATAAAACGGCTTAATAGTAGTTTTTGCAACTAACAATAAGGCGTGACGGCGGTCTTTTTTGGCACGAGCGTAAAACAACGCATTTCCTTCGAGTTCAAATCAATAACAATTAAATGTACTAAATACTATATTCATATAATACGAAATAATGACAGCTACAGCTGCACTGTCGGTGAAAAGCGCGCGTAATATGCGCAAATAAATTACTATAATTTTGTTAAAAATAAACGGTAAAATTACGCATGACAACCATTGGTTTCCACTATATTTTTATTTATTTTATCAAATAGTCTAAATTTTTTTAATAACATATGTTAATAATTATTATGAATGTAAATAATTATTAAAAATAATTACTTCAGATAAGTTCTTTTTTTTCAACTAAAATCAATTAAGAATACTGTCTTTGCATGTGACGTTATATAAATTTTCTAAAAATGAATCATGTTTATTTTAAACGAGAAATTAGTTAAAGTTATCTATAAGGTTACACCAACTAATCACCTATTAACTGCGTTAACGTTTATACAACAATATTTTCAGTTTTTGTCTAATTTAACGTGTATAATCATTGTTCAACATGTGGCAAGACAAGAGCTTCACAAGTAAATAAGTAAGTGTAAGCTAATTAAAAATAGACAAATATGTGCAGTCAATTATAGTATTGAAAAACGTACGCTTTGCGACAAAGAAGAAGAAAGTAACAATGTTTGAGTGTTTGAGTTGAGTAAAATATGCAGCAATGCAGACTAGTGGAGAAAGATAGTTAATTTTCAGAATCAGCCGCGAGAACCTAATGTCTAAAAACTAAGAAATAAATAAACAATTATCCAATTGAGTGGCTCGTATTTGCCGCTTTCATCGAGTTATTAATAAATGTATTCATTTCCAAGCAATATTACAAATTGCAGTGAAAATCCAAATACTAATTTTGTAGTTATTTCCTCAATTCTTACTTTTAGCAAAGTGTATATAATAGTGTGTAGTATAACACACTATTATATACCTCGTGCGTGACTTTCACAAATTGTTTAGATTCGCTTTAAACAAATGCATGAAAACATATTGATGATTTTCAGTGGTAAATTTTTTCATTTCCAATTAAATTGGAATTCTAGTTTTTTTATACTTTTTATATTATACACTATTATACATGTATATACTTCAAATTTGGAAAATTATAAATCTTCCGCCTGCTTGCTTTCAAACCTTTGATGAGATATTATTTGCCAAAGAAACTTTAATTTTGACACTTATTATTAATGTACATACGCTCAAGTTAATTTGTGAAATCAGTAAATACATTTGTTCTTGTTGTGTACCGCGTGTAGCAGTCGGGAAAAAGAAAGATTGAGTAGGTGAGGATTTTGTTTTAATTAACACACGATCTTAAAGACCAAAGTCTCACCTAATTTTTGGCATTTCGACGTTTGGTGCGCCCGTTCGCGTATTAACCTTGTTGCATAGTTTAATTTAATATTTTGCACAAAAGTATTCCATACCTTTAAAAACCGAATAATTTAAAATATTGTTACTATATATTTAAATAACTTAGAATAATGATACCAAATTAATATGGTTTGTCACGCTTCACGGCCAAATACATATTTTAACCTTTCGTTAATCGCCTAGGTATTTCTGACGTTCAGAAAACGACGCATATTATGCACACTGGAATAAGCTAATCTTTAAACGTTTTTTTTTAAATATATGTATCCTAACAACGGATTTTAGTATGTGTTATAAACCAAATAAAGTATTGCGATCTGGTTTGAAAAATCACATTTAAAGCACTTTCCAGAAGCAAACAAAACGTTATCTTATTAATATTGTGTTATTTCAGTTAGATACATGTACTAACAACAATTTTTATGCACCTCACAAATCCACGCGACTAACGTACGGTTAATTCGGTAAAAGCATTTTTGTATTGAAACCTTGCATTACTGTGTCGGAACATAAAAATACAACAAATATTTTCAATATTTCTAGATGGTTGAAATACTAAAATATTTCAAGATCGTATAAATGGTCAAATTATTCGAGTATATCGCTTCATTATTGCGCAGAAATGAACGTCAACTTGGTATATTGCGTGAACACGATTGTTCTGTTCCTGTGCGCGTTGCTTGTCGTGCATGCTTCCCATGCCGCAAAAACTAAGTCGAAACATCATTCGAACAAAAGCAAAAATATTAATTCGAACAACACTTGTCAGGCTCCTCCTGGGTTCCAATTCGGAACGGCGACGTCAGCGTATCAAGTTGAAGGAGCCTGGAACGTCTCCGGTAAGTGCCCCTTAACAAGTCTATCGAATAAACGTAATAATTTAACTCCAATCAAGGAAAAACCCCGAGCATTTGGGACGTGGGAACGCACGACCATCCAGAATCGATAATCGATGGCAGCAATGGCGACGTTGCCTGTGACTCCTACAACCAACTTGACGAAGACATAAAAAATCTGAAACTTCTAAACGTGAGTTTTTACCGGTTGTCCATCAGCTGGCCTCGACTCCTACCTCAACCCGATGCGAAACAAGTCAACCAAGAGGGCTTGAGATACTACAACGCAGTTATTAACAAATTGATCGCGAACAATATTGAGCCCATGGTGACAATATTTCACTGGGACCTGCACCAAAGTCTACAGGAATTAGGCGGATGGACAAGTCGTGCCGTTATAGACTACTACCTTCATTTCGCCCGAACGTGCTTTCGATTATTCGGCGATCGAGTGAGAATCTGGCTGACTTTCAACGAAATCAAAACATATTGCGTATCCGGCTACGAAACTGGAACATTCCCGCCGTATGCAAAGTCGCCTGGAGTGGGCACGTATTTGTGCGGACACTATCAATTGTTAGCGCATGGAATGGCATACCACATGTACAAAAATGAATTTAAAAATCAAAAAGGTGGCGCAATAATTCGTTTCTATACAACATATGTTAACAATCATTTTGATCATTTTAAGGTGAAATCGGTATGGCTTTAGCAAGTCCATGGTACTTTCCAGCGACTGACTCAATCGACGACAAACAAGCAGCGGACATTTCAATAGTAATGTCGGTAAATATTCCAAGATGATATTTATAATTCAATTTGTATGATTCAATTTGTTAAAACCAATCGTTTTCAGCTAGATTGGCTGGCTCATCCAATATTTTCCTCGGAAGGTGGATATCCGCCAGCAATGCGTGAAAGAATTGCTACCCTCAGTCAAAAACAAGGATTATTTGAATCGAGACTGCCTAAATTTACACCAGATGAAATTGCTATGCTTAAAGGAACTTCGGATTTCCTTGGACTTAATCATTACAATAGTTTCTTAGCTGCAAAGAATACGAATCAAAGCGCAAACAATTCAATAAGTTACAAAAATGATATAAATGTTGTACTATCCGAAGATAAAAACTGGAAAGGAACTGCAAGAAAAGTATTCAAAATCACTCCGAAGGGTCTAAGCTCAATTTTAGTTTACATCAAAGAGCAATATAACAACCCTCCTGTTTACATCACTGAAAATGGTTATGCTGGTTTTCAAAATGAGAACCTCGATGATGAGGATAGAATATACTATCTTACGGTAAGTTTATGTGAATAAATGCCAATACTCAAAGGCATTAGATTATTGAAAGATCATTGTGGATACTCGTAAAAGATCATAAATGCATTAACGTCTCGATAAAATTACTTGCGTTAATTACCTACGTTTTTATTTTACCTACAGAAATAAACATTTAAAAATATTTCAATATCTTAAACTATAAATTAGAATAAGTGTAACTGATCATTTCCAAGTACCTGTACACAATGATAATTTGTAAAAGAATAATGACAATTTAATACTCAACATTCCTAATGTTCTAGTCATATTTGACTGAAATGCTAAAAGCAATCCACAATAACAAATGTGATGTTCGCAAGTATACTTTTTGGTCATTTATGGATAATTTTGAGTGGATCGATGGTTATACGTAAGTTGAAATTTGATTCAATTGATTCGTATAATAAATATTCTGTTTTTTAGTTTAAGATTTGGTTTATTTAACGTTGACTTCGATAGCACTAACAGGATTCGAACGCCAAAGAAGTCGGTTCAAGTTTATCGAGAAATTATAAGAAGCGGTTCTTTATGTACTGTTGTCTAACATGTGTGAATATACAAATATAATATGTGAATATATAAATAAATATTTGTTGAAATTAGAATGTTGACTGTTGATTGATGCCTGACACAGCATCGAAAACTACCAAGAAAACACAATTTCGCCACAAGTTAAAACATGCCGATATCTTAATAAAGATTCTTTGAAATCGATCTGAATCACTTTTGTTCAAATTTTGTTCAAACAATAGTTTTGCAAAACATAGTTTTTGCAAGTTTTTATTTGTCAACTTTATATTTCGTGATTTTTTCCTACTAATTAAACATGTATATAATAAAAACAACTGCTTAATAACGCAACGCGTGTTTGTGTGTATTATTTATTTTAATAAAAGCGTAACAATTTATTTAATTTGGTTATTAAATGTGTTTTGATCCAGTTTTTAGCAAGATGTTATTTTGTCGATAAATAGCTAATATAATTAGATATTGTATACTAAATTATTTTGGCTTTAAGTTAAACCTCACCCATGTTTGATAAGTTGGAGAATTGTTATCCGCGTTGTGATTTGTGATTCTTTTCACGATGGCTCAATGAATCGTTTTGCAATTTTGTCATCCATTTAAAATTTAAGTGCCTGAATATTTATCTCAATTCGGCAGAGACCCGTACCCACCCGTACCCATTCCCGCACCCTAGGCCCACAACTAAATGTGGGCACGTACATCGCTCCTAACGCCCCCCTACAAATAGTACGCAAGTTATTCAAGAAGCTACCTACTTTCAACGGTATCAACCCACAATCGAAGAAATAAATGAGCATTGTCTTGTTGTTTGATTTGGCGGGCTTTTCTGCAAATATTCTGCAATTAGAATAAACAGTATGCATAAACCAATTAACAACCTCGATGAAACCAAGTCCTTGTGATCTTGTGTAAAACAACGTTGGATACGCGTTGGAAATGTTAAATTTAGATTGCGATGAAATAAGTTCCAATTATGCATGGCACGATGTAAGTTTTGCACGTCAATGTGTGATGCACGCACAGCGTAATTTACATACGGTGCACGAGTTGATCGCAGATAGTCCGATACAAATTGATCGATAGCGCGTAATCGTTGAATTGACCGCGGCGGCGTTTTAGTATACGCAGCTAGTAAATCTCAGAAATCCGCAAACGTCCGTTGAAGCAAAACATAGGCTNCACTTGCCTTTGGCGATGTTCTTCTGAACACTACTTCTGTAGCGCCACAACGTGTCCGTGAATAAATCAAAATGACCAGCAAATTTACCATGGGCAGTCACAGTTTTCAACTCTGGAATTAAATGAACCTGCGCCGTTCTTTGTAACGACATAGTCGTGTGTGACCGCCCACGCAGGTAAGCAATTGGCGTAGTAGTTCACAACAATTATAATTGAACAACAAACGAGTCACTGGCGTGCCTTATACACGGCATGAGCAGACAACAAGCCGCATACTTGCAGCAACAAACGGCGAAATGAGCCTGAGATATACTATTTCGTCACAATAGAGTATTCGTTTTGCCCGTTTAGAGGTATTATAGAAAATTATATCAATCTTATTGGTCCCAAACAAATTTTGCATACATATGTTGACGTATAAACATGACAAACTATTGCGTTTTAAAACTACTACCATTGGCTGAATAGTACTAGAATAAAAACTAGTTAAGTCGCCTGCTAAACTTCGTTGTTATTTTAACCAAAATTATAACTTTGAATTGTGCATCAGATGATTGCAACCATGACAACCAACGCAAATTAAACTAAATTCACATATTTACCTTTCTTGCTATAAAATGCAATAATACAAATTAATAGCTTACAATCCGTATTTATACAATGCGTATTTTTATGTGGCCTTACAATTCCCATGGACAGTATGATATCACAGCGAGTTTGTTAAGGTTTGCACATTGGTATTACTAAAAGTAGTTGCTTAGTTTAGTGATTGTGATAATAATGAGTGTAATAATATATAATTATCTAACTTTACATTTTGTGCAACTCCAATAAAAGGTAATTATTTAGTATAATAACCTGGTATTTGCCATCATTTAAACATAGAAATACAGCAAATACTTTCAGTGTATTTATACATTGTTGGAATACTAAAATATTCTAAGAATGAATAACAAGCGTAATTATTCCAGTATATTGTTCAATTACGTGGTAAATTGCGCAAGCAATTTCTGTTGCTGTACGGTTTCTTTATCGTGTATTCTTTCTATTCAAAAGAAGCAATCATCACAGGTACACCACAGAAAATCGGACCAGGTTGGCGCGTTTTCCACGCAGAAAGGAAGGTAAATATTTGATGTCTTTCAATCCGTCGGGCAACGCACAATAATTGGTATCGCTGGGTCATTCACAAATACAAATATTTATCATTTAATTAACCAGACCAGGCCGCATTATTACCAATCCTGCAACCGTAGGTGTTACAGCTAATTCTGCAAACAGCGAGGAATCAGCAATTGATACTATCTCATCATAATCAACAGGAGCAACCCCAGAACGAAAGTACATTGTTCCGGAAATTGGAATAACAACAACGCTAACTGAGACTTGTTCTCGGAGTTTTCCGAGGCCAATGTAATCAATGCCATCTCTCAGCAAAAATACACATATATATGACGTTTGCGACATGTTCCTCAAAATTGTACCAACCACGCTGTTTCTGAACACAGATTCTCTACTAGGTTATCTCATCTAATGAAGAACGGCAAAATAATGTTATATTTAGCATTTATACAATGAGTTTTCTTGATTTTGTTAGCAAAATTTCACTTATTCTTAGAATAAACAATATTGTTTTAACGTGAGCGATTATGATTGTTATATCCAAATTTAAGTAAACCCTTATGTTCCAAAACCCTTGGGTTAAGTGAAAAGTTGTAGCTATAGCTATAGCTAATATTGTATGCAGATTCGGTCGAAGGCTAATCGTATTAGATGTATATCTGGTATTCATCCGACAATTCCGGTTCCACCCTCTCGGTTAAACCTCCACGCCCCAATGTAATTAATCATTTGTTTTTTTGAATTAATACCGCCACCTGTAGTTTATAAAACAAACTAACTTTGTTTTTGCTTCCTGACAAGGTAAATTTGTGAAAAATCTTGGAAATTAGATCATAATATTTTCGACAGATACAATTCCTGACAGCTCTGTTAAAGTATAACAGAATAATAAATATGCGTGTCGCATATTAAACATATTCGTAAAATTTGGTTTTATTTACACCTAGAATGACTCAAGACATGGTTGCAGAGATGGGATCAGACATGGGTTATCGAATTGACAAGGAGAATGATAAATTCCCATTTTGCTTAGTATGGACCCCTATCCCGTTACTAACATGGTTTTTTCCTTTTGTTGGGCACATGGGAATTGCATATTCAAATGGGGTGATTCGAGACTTTGCTGGACCTTTTCATGTGAGCGAAGACAACTTTGCCTTTGGTCGGCCCACCAAATACCTCATGTTAAATCCAGCAAAATCAAAGAGTGGCATAAACAGTTGGGACAATGGAGTACAAGAAGCCTCTGCTATCTATCAACAAAGAATGCACAATCTCTGCTGTGACAATTGCCATTCGCACTGTGCCACAGCACTGAACATAATGGAATACAATTCAAGTCACTGGAACATGGTCAAAGTGTGGGCAATGTTCACATGGAAAAGCAAATATGTTAATTTTCGTGGATTCATTAAGACATGGTTGCCTTTCCTGATCATCTGTATGATTATTTTTTTATTATATGTGGGAGTTTATTAATCAATTATTATGCTTAATTTATGAATAAATATAGTTGCATTTTCCTAGAATTATATTGATTTATAGGCATTATGATGTAATTGCAAATTTAATCATAAATTGTCATCTTAGGATTTTACACTAATTGTAAATTCGAATTTGGTCGAGTATAGATCATATTTAACATTGTTTTTCTTCTAAATACTTGAACAAATATTGCTTTTAATTAGAAACAAAACAATCAAAAATTAATTTGAATATAAACTTTCCTACAACTGTTCAATATAAACTATGAACAATTATATTTAATATAACTAATTACAACTAGAATAATTGACTTTGATATAAACCTGCTGGAAATTGGCATATGCACCACACTTGGGGGTATATCCCATTAGCGCAGCAACTTCATGGAGTGTCATTGTTCTCCTTGCATGCTGTACCTGACGCACTATCCCCAGCCCAAGGTACTAACAAAACCCACTCTTCGAGTCTTGCTAAAAATTGCCAATTTGCTTTCTTCCTTTCTGAGAACGTTACTTACGGCGCAACATAAAAAAAATATAAACGCTTTCGAAAATTCATTGTCGCTATAGTTGTGATGTAGTCTTAGTTCAATTAACCACTAAAGATTAAAGTTGCGGTCGTAACTCAGTAGTTGCCTCGTCATTTTCTTGTCCATGCCGAATATTCGCGGGAAATGTGTGATAGTTCGTAACAAATCAGAGCAAATCGACAATGTAATTATTTTAAGCAGTATATTTCATTAAATAACATTCAACAGACACAGCACTTGTTTGTTCTATCTGCAGTTTAACCATCTGTGATTGAACTATGCTACACTTTGTTCTGCAATTTGTGAGTTGCATACCTGTTAAGAAATGTAGAAACTTCCGAGCATCAATTGTTGCTGTGATGAAGTTTGATTGAGTTTCATCCATCATTGTAACCATGGTGCCCGCTAAAAAATTTGATAGTATTTAAAATTCAACCAAAATATAGAAGAGCAATTGTTCCACTTAAAATCAAACACTAGCAAAGCTCATGGGCAGTTGAAAGTGTTCAATTTGCATTAAAATATAACGCAAAACACAACCAATTTACCTTCAAACGATTCAATCGTCAAATCAGTAAAATCTGCCGAAATCGCCACGCTGTTAGATTGAACTTTTAAAGTTAGTCTGCCTGTTTTGCTAGCCATCACAATCAAACTATGGCTCACATTTTTCATACGATCAACAATTTTCTTAATTGATTTTAAGTTCGGCAAATGTACTGAAACCTAAATAGAAAATTATTTACACAATCATATATTGAAATCATGTGTTAATTATACTGACTCACATGAAAATCAATATATTCTGGTTGCTTGTAATCACTCCAATGTTTTCTTGAGATTACATCAATCGGAATGTCATGTACGCATTCCCTGTTCATTGTGCCATTCTCTGACCACTTAAATTTAGAAATTCAATTAGGTCAATGCTTACTTTGAGTTCAAAACCGTACTTGTTCAATAATAAATGACAAACATTGCATTTGTTTATTCGCCAGCTTAATCTTCAGCAACTTTCCATTTTGTTTCAAAGTTGCCAGTGCTTGGGCAAAATGTTCTGAAATACTTTAATTTTATATATATCATAAATAATAACTTCAACAAACCTGATGCAAACTCCAGAAATATTTCATTGTGTTCCTTAGTGATTCCTTCAAGTTGAAATTCTCGAAAATAATAATCTACAGGAAGTGCACACCATATGTATGGTTGTGTTGTGCCCGCTTCATCTTCAGTTGCAATGAAGAACACCTTCTTACTTGTAATTCGTAAAATACAATGTTTTGATAGTTTTGTTATACCAAAACCAATATCTGTAACATTTCAATGTTAGTAAGAGTATGATTGGTGAGGAATTGTAAACATACTCATAAAATCTCGTAAGGCATTTGAATCAGACACAGTTGCTCTAAGTTTCATTTTTTCTACAAATTCTTCAAATATTGTTTAAAGTATATTTGAAAGTGTTCACCGGTTACGATGCAAAAGGAAAACAACATAAGTTTTTAAATACTGTAGGTTATGTGCCGTATTTTAGCAAACCATATCAACATTTATTATTGTTTATTATTGATTTTTGCCTACAGTTCAAAGGGGTACCACTTTTGCAAGATTTGCACGATTAGGAAACAATTAGAGTAACTTCTTCAAAATTAGCCGTAAAAGAAGAAACAGATTATTAATACTGAAAGAGCTGTATCTGTAAAGCACTGTAAAGGATTACTAGGTCAAAATGAATCATGAAAAATTGGAGGCGTTTAAATTGTTGTAACCGTCACAAGCTTATTCTTTGAAACTTTCGGTTTTTTAACATGTCACAGTTTTCTACTACTCGCTGGAAAAAATCAAAAAATTTCTATTTTATACAATTAACGTTATTAATTTTTTAATTTTATACTTAATTTTTAAGTTTTCATATGTACTTTAAAATTTAAAAATTTAGTTGGCGACCTCTCCAAACAGAACCAACGTTGGAAAATTTTTATTATATTGTTATTATTATTCGGTTATTGTCAAAGTCATAACTAACGTTGCAAACATTTAAATTAAAAAAAAAAACTTTTACCGTTCAATAATATTATATTGCCAATTTAAGACATCGAAATTCTCTATTTTAATTCGTTTTATATTATATTATATTACATTATTTTATATTTATATTTGGTTGCCTAGCCCAACCTACTCTACCACCTCACTGTTTGCGAGCATTCGAAGCCGTGACAGCCGAACCTAGCGGTGACATTGTAAAATCCGCTTATTCTTTACCAAAAACGCAAATCAAACAAGTACAACAAGGTAAGTACATTTGAAAACAATAAAGAAATAATTGTTATATAATACTCGGTGGAACTATCACCGGCGAAAATTTGCATGTCCATGTAATTTTCTTGTTATTCACGAAACAAACAGCAAGTCATCAACTTAACCTCAAAAATGTCAGCGAGCGTTATATTTGTAATTGGATTTTTAAGATGTTCCTTACAAGAAGCGAGTACGATCGGGGTGTGAACACCTTCTCGCCAGAGGGTCGCCTTTTCCAAGTGGAGTATGCCATAGAAGCAATCAAATTAGGCTCAACTGCAATTGGCATCTGCACCAACGAAGGGGTAGTTTTGGCAGTGGAAAAGCGCATCACCTCACCTCTGATGGAACCAACAACTATTGAAAAGATAGTTGAGGTTGATAAACATATTGGGTGTGCTGTCTCTGGATTGATGGCTGATTCAAGGACTATGATTGATCGGTATGTTTCCAATTCTTAAACTTCTCAAATAAAATTTTTGACTGATCTCACCAGACTCAATTGATTAAACAAGCAAAACATCTTCCAGTGCAAGGGTTGAATGCCAAAACCATTGGTTCGTCTATAATGAAAATATGACAGTGGAATCTTGCGCACAGGCAGTGAGCAATCTCGCGATTCAGTTCGGCGATTCGGACGACGACGGCTCGGCGATGTCGCGCCCGTTCGGCGTGGCGATCCTCTTCGCTGGCGTCGACGAGAAAGGTCCTCAACTCTATCACATGGATCCGTCAGGCACTTTCGTACAGTTTGACGCCAAGGCGATCGGGTCCGGCTCCGAAGGCGCTCAGCAAAGCCTGCAAGAGATGTACCATCGCAGTATGACTTTGAAGGAGGCCACCACCGCCGCTCTGACAATTCTCAAGCAGGTGATGGAAGAGAAATTGAACTCGTCCAACGTGGAAGTCATGACCATGACGCCTAAAGAGCTGTTCCACATGTTCACAAAGGAGCAGGTGGAGGAAGCACTCTCGCAGATCGCGTCCGTCGAGCAGTCGCGGGGGGATTTAACTAGCGCGACCGCCTCCAAGACGTCTGTCTAAGATTAACTATTTCAGACATTGAGGATTGAGTTCAGGCTTACTTAAGGTCATCATGTTTGGTTAATATAATTGCATTGTATTTTTTAATAATAATAAAAAGAACGGAGAACTTAAATATTTTTACCAGATTTAGAAATTTATAACGCCGTTTAGAATTATGTAGTATTTGAAGTTTAATATGTAACATCGAATTTTAGCAGGTCTTTTCTGTAGGTGCTTCATCTTGACAATAACTGGTGCTCAGTCCTGTAACTGTGTGTGTTGATTGCTCATAATTTTCAAATTTTAACTGGTTGTTTGTTGCTATATGTTGCCTGATTGTGTAATGACAGTTTTCAATCTGTTTCCTCAAATGCCTGTGCAATTCTAGCTTCTCCTTTGATATTTCCTCTTTGAATTGTTGAATTTCCGCTTTTAGTTCAATCTCTGTAAAGTATGCATAACAGATTGAGAGCTTTTGCATTGAGATTTCCTACAGGCAAACCCCAATTCTAAGGACTAGAGTCCGATTGAAGAGGAGACGAAGAATCGGAGTCTGCCTGTAGTTGCTACTTGCTTACAACATATAAATCCAGTGCTCATCAAATTTCTTAAAAATGTATTTATATGTACAGTTCTATGTATACCTTCTTCAAAATCGGAAGTTACGTTCAGTGATGACACTAATTTATCATCGAATTCATTATCGGCCTTTTCTAAGGACGCAAGATCTGCTTGCAAAGATTCACACGCCATCTTAGTTTCATGAAGTTCTTCTATATATTTTACATTGAACATAAATTACATTAATCAATTTGTAGGTTATGCCAAAACTAATTTCCACCATACTACCTTTGCATTTCCGGGCGTCCATACAATTCTTTGTAAATTTTGCGTTGGCCTGGAGTTTACTACGATATGACGACAAATAATTGGCCTTCTTTCTTATCACGTCTTCAAATTTTTGTTGAAAATTCGTTGTTGACTCCATCTTTTAAAGTTGACGCGTGTGGCGGCTGTGCTCTTCTTCGAGCAATAAAGCATGCATTGTTGCCTACTAATAACGACACTCTTATTTTACTTGCTTCCTGATACTTAGAGCCCTTGTAGCAGAAAGTACCTATATATGTTAAAATTATTGAAACTAAAATGACCTAGCAGTGATGCAGACACAGGTCATAAAAAGATACCACAAAGCCGTGGCTACACCTGCTATATATGATAAGAAACTGTCAAATGTTTAATAAAGAAAAAAATGCTCATTACCCATCACGCCACTCAATACAATCCATTATCTTTCGGAATTTTTACATCTCCATGTAGAATGTTATTGCCATTCTAATATGGCCGATATTGCAACAATTTGCTCTACTGAATTTTTACGTATATTTATTGCAGAATGACGAAAAAATTGAAAGATAAGACGCTCATTACTTATTACTCAAACCAATATTTTTGTGGTAGTTACGATAACATGTTCTGTTAAAGTTTATCACACACTTATCTATAGTTTTCCGAAGTCTAATTATAATTGAGATTATTACAATTCGACAAGATTCGTCATACGCTCCCGCACCGTTTGCAGCGTACAGTGTCGTGGTGGGAATGGAAAGGCGAGGCATGCAATGCAAGTCCGACATTCTTGCGCTCGCGCGAATGAAAAGGCAGGTGCTCACAGGCAAACGCCAAACCCGCCAAAGTCTGGCGTCGCGCCGACCGCGTTTAGTCAGCGCTCGACGTGCGCGCGCGACGGCCATCTTATGTGTCTTAAGTCCGAACCTCGCGCCGATCTCGCTCAACTTGTCGTCGCTATATCGATATAATCGTTACATAATCTAACACAGTTCGCGCGCGCGATGGGCTCGAAGATCGAGTACGTCGACTCGACGCAGATCTACGCGACGAGCTACGTGCGCAACTCGAAGGCGATCGGCGTGCTGTGGGCGATCTTCACGATCTGCTACGCGATCATCGGCGTCGTCGCGTTCGTCACGCCCGAGTGGCTGGGCAACGTCGACGGCGACAGACCGGGCAAATTCGGCCTGTGGGCCGAGTGCTACGCCGAGGAGAACGGCGAGCAGTGTCGCGGCCGTCTGGACGACTTCTACGACAATGCCAATTACGCCTTCCAAGGTGCCACCGTCGCCGTCGGCGCCGCCTGCGTCACGGCGCTGATGACCGTCTGTGCCATGTTCTTCTTCTTCTTCTGCCACTCGACCACCGTTTACCACGTTTGCGCGTGGCTGCAATTGATCTCGGGTAAAAGTTACAATCGAACCTTTCTCCGTGGTCCATGCCGAAAGCACAGTCGCGTTGACCCTGTTCACGTTTCGAATGCTTACGTTTCGTTGTTGTTGAAATTAACTTCAAAAACTGTCGAGATTCGAAATGCGCAGCTGAATACAATGAACCCACGGAGAATATAGAAAGCAGAGATATTTTATGAATATACAACATTCAATGCGGTAGAAATATTTCTTGCAGGCGTTTGTGGTTTGGAGGTTTCTAGTTGGTGTTGTTGTGGTTTCGGGTATGAAGAAACACAATTCCAAAATACTTACTGTTATAATCCGCGTGTACGCCACAATCAATTGTCTGCGCGTGTTGTAATTATAGTCACATTAAAGTGATTAGCAGCTGTTTGCTCACCAAAACCAAAGTTTAATGTCTTGACTTGATTTTATATTGACGATAGTCGAGAGTACGTTGCGAATAATTAAAAATATTGCTAATGACTAACATTACAAGTTGTTCGTTATCAGGAGTTCGTTCCATTGTGTAACAGAAACTGAGAAAAAACTTCTCCTTAGGTGTTCGCAATGTTTAAATAGTGACGCATTGTTCTTCTGTTTAATATACCTATGCATTTACACATTACTTACAAGACCTAAATTTTAGATTTGGAATATCTTACAATCTGTTCAAAAGTATGATATAATAACATATCATACTTTGGACTGTGTAATAAGTCATAAGTGTTTTATCGTTCACACATTTTGTTATTCTGCAATGAAGAAAGGTGATAAAATTCAGTAGAGCATAAAAAATTCCCGAATAAAATGAATTAAATTTGCTGAAGTAATAAGTAATGAGCGTTGTTCCACATTAAATACATCGGTGATTAAATTAAATATCTATTCTCTGCTATTGAAAACGATTTCCTGTTACCGTTCGACCAGTTTGTCGATGCCCTTATCGTTTCTCATTAAATATAATAACAATTTAATAAAATATATTCTCCTCCATTGTGAATTCGTTGAAGGTTACGAATGTGACCAGGGTTGCGGAGGAAATGAATAGTATAGGTCACATGTTCATACAATATGCAAATTGTGGCGAAACAAGTGTTTAGTGTAAAATGCAGTTTATAGAACATCTTTGACAAAAATGAACAAGAACAAAGTAGTTGCCACTGGCACAGCAGTTTCCCAAACAACCTGTCAACACCTGCTGCTCCTCCGACCAACAACTTCACTGATACGAAATTACACTTCCAAATGAAAAAAACGTAATTACACATGTGATAATTATTTAATTGCAAAACAAAAGCATTAGCAAAATGCACAAAACGCAATCACGTCGTATTCCAATAATCATCTATTACTCCCAAGTGTGCCACGCACACGAAGCGCTGATGCAGCACATCACAGCAACAAGCATTCTTAATTAAATCCCATGAACCAAAGTTCGTACAATGGAATACCTACGTATAACGAAAAAGAAGGAAATTGTGCTTCTCCGCACGAATAATGCACCGTGCAAGCATGCGCAGTACGTAATCCCACATCAACGCCGACAATGAATAACAACAAACGTAATAACAATTTGCACAAAAACTAGAAAACATAGGCGATGCACGCTCTTTGAAGGACTTAAGCTACATTGTCGGAATGGTGGCAAACAAAAACAAAGGGCTTAAAACGGTGCGGTGTGCATTGTGGAAGAAACACCGGAAAAGATACGCTTTGACTTTGCATTCATAACGTGTTCCTTATTTGTGTTATTTACTGCAC
>JAODGE020024532.1:0-13929 GCA_027574965.2 Ecitophya simulans
AATTTTCTGTCAAATTCCCGTGTAATTAATGGCAACATCAAATTTAACCCAGTGAAACGTGCACAAGTTGCGCTGCGCTTGCGATTCGGCGTTGAATCGGTTTCGGTGCGTGTCGCGTGTGAGCAGGCAAAGTGTGAGAACCCGCACGCCATTCATTCGTTGCCAAACGGCGCATTGTGAGCGCGCATTGTTGTGATTTTTCGCGCGTGTTCTCACTTTTTTCCCAGCCGCGGACGGCCGACAAGCTGAAGGAATGAAATCGAATTAAGCAGCTCGCGCGCGGCAAAAAAAATCTTCCGGCGAGTGAGCCGACTCGAAACGAGTCGACGAGTGAAAGTTGCGACGCCGAGCTAATTATTTATATTTGCGTGCACTCACCGTATTTTTTGTTGTCCTTCGACTCCTTTTTACTGCGCGACGACGGGAACGGTTTGAGTCTACCTTCTTCGTCGTGGTGGTCATCGTAATCGGGCTTTAAAATTTCACGAAAAGCGCAAAACGAAATTAAAAACTCGTTTTTCCTGCACACGCTTATCGCGTACCTTTGGAATATCATGCGGGTACATGTTCTCACGCGGCGGTAATTTCGGCGGCTTCTCGCTACGTCGTTGCGCTAACTGTTGCGTCTGCAGCAGCAACTGCTCCCTGGTAGCTGCCACGCTTCCGGCGCCGCCGGCGAATCCCGAACTGCCCGAGCTGCCGCTACCGTTTCCGGCCACGCTGTACGGATCTTCGTCGGGGATTGGAATGCGCGGTCGGTTCTTGATGTCCATCACGCGTTGGACTGCAAAGACACAAATAAAACGCCGATAAAACGCCGTTTGCGACTTCCGCGACTTTACTGCAATATTATGCTAATGCGCGTTCTGTCGGCGTGATCGTTCACGGTGTGCGATGCGTATTGTGTGCGAAAGAAGCAGAAATCAAACGAACAATATAGACCTGGCGGCAGCTTCGACTTCAGCATGTCCATCGCGACGACGTTGATGATCAGCACCCAGATGGGACACTCCAGCAACTCCTGCTCGCTCTTCACGAAGGCGATGGCGCTCAGACATTGGCACTCCAAGCGCCTGCGGTCGGGATAGGCGCGTCGGAGTTCTCGGTTCACGTTGGACTGGAACTTTTTCATGTCGAAAAGTTTAACGGGTTTCTCGGGCTCGAGAGCATTTCCAGGCATTTTCAGTATTTCGTTGCCAATAGCGTTCTCGTCATCTTGGCCCGTGCTTTTTATGTAAACGTTGCATTTCGACACGCGCTTGATTAGAATGTTTCCGGCGTCGTCCATCTTGATTTTTACACCCTGAAAGAAATAATGAAAATAATTCTTCATCGGCGCCTCCGCCAATGTCGATGAATAATCGGTGAAATGTGCACGACGAAAGTGAAAATCTACGAAGCTTTGCAAGACAATGCGCCATAAAGTCATAAACGCAGTAGAAGGCAAGCGAATTGCTCGCATTTCGGGGCAAAGATTGATATGCTATTCATGGCGCAATTGACTTTGTTGCTCGTTCGCGCTCGAGCAGTTATTACTGATTACGTAAGCGTGACGTGTAGGAAAGCAAAAAGTTACAAAGCTAAATAGCTGAAGACTTAAACTGTATCAGTCGAGTAATAGTAATTGCCATGCTTGTGCCATGCTTCTCCTGTTCGGAGGTACAAACGCGCTCATAATCTTTACAAATTTTACAGATACTCACGTTAAATAAAAAAACATGCTTTTAAACAAATGTTAGATAATAGAAAACACAGTCGGGAAAATACGTACAGTTTGAAAACCTTCAGAAAGCGCAAATATGAATAAGTCATCATAAACTTTATCCTCACCAGACATAAATTTTGTGTTCGCTCTTGTAGAATGTTTGCCACCGCGCCCAAACCTCGCCACGCGACTTCGACTTAACATTATGAACGAACGGAAAGTGCTCAGAGACTTGCGCGTACATTCTCTGTGCGGAAAAGCAAACACGGTGCGCAATGCGATCGACCGGCAGCGTTTCCTACAAACTCGCATATTCAACAACGGATTGTTTTTATTTTCTGCGCCTTTTTTGTTGCAAGATATATACGCGGATACGTTCGTAACACGTGTACAAGTCAGGCGACTGTTCGCTGGTATGCAGAACGGTCTAATCGGAATTACTGCGCATGCCATTTCTGCGAGCAAATGGCAAAACAGGCAGACAGAGCAACCATCAAGGAAGCGGGCAAACTGTCGACAAGAACTATCATTAAATAAAATGTTACCCAACTTTTTGTTTTTGTTTATGTTTGGTGCTGCTAACAATCGTGTTTATAGCTTATGGTCGATAAAGGGTTTTATGTTTTGTTTTAGCTTCGTTGGAATATTTGCCGAGGATGCGGAGGATTAGATTGTCAGAGACGATAAAACTTACATGTCCTATGTGTCGCTTGTATTCTTCCGTCTTTTGGTCGCGCATTGGGTTGTCGAAGCCGCAGAGTCCAATTCTGCAAAGAAAATAGGCAAAATCAGTTTCGGACAATTTTTCAAACACGAAAATCACTAAATGGTAAAATATTCTTAAGTAACAAGATCTAGAAAAACTGAAATGGATAAAGAACGACACCTAACGGTTTAAAAAAATCAGATCACCATCTACAGTTTACATTGTTCATTGTTCATCACTTCCCCAAATGCCCAATTACAACTTGCAACTTTAAATATTAAATATATCATCCTGTTAATAAATTATGTATTCGTCGATCAGTTTGTCGATGCCTTTTTCTCCAGAAATCGGCTGCCTCACATTCGAAAAAATTTAACAACTTTCGAATGGTGTAGTAACTTTAGTTAAGATTTTACGTAAATCGTGGCGAGACAGGTGTTTAGTTTAAACGCTCATTACATATTACTCAACCAAATAGTACGGTTTTACATTATTCATACACTTGTCCAAATGCCCAATTGCAAGTTGCAACAGATAATTAAAATTGTACAAAGCTCAATTATCTTATATAATGGCATAAAGTGAGTTTTGACAAAATTTTAAACATAACATTCGAAAACGCTGTACCTAAGAACATTTATCGCCATCTATAAAGCGGTTTAATAATTTTATAAATTGATATGTACCAATTGCTAATTATAAATAGGGGAACATTGACAGTAAGCCATTAATTGCGCAAACCTATATAAGCACACATTGTTTAGCATTAATTTGTACTTAAACTGACACATGCTTAGTGAAACAATAACTGGATATTACTTTTACTGTCCTCTTTATTGTGTTCAAACGTCTTTTTGCCATTCAGTAAAATGCTAATGTCTATGCTTATTCGAATGCAAATACTAATAATAATGTAACGGCTATTTCGATTCAAATGCTAATTGCGAGCAAAAGAAACAAGTGACGTACGGAATTATCAACGGTAATGTTGAAAAGTCGACTTCTGCTTCAGTTTTAGCGAACCGGATGCGACTTACAAATACGGTGTCGCCGTTTGCGGCACGTTTTTCGTTTCTCAAGTGTCATGCGTTAAAGATTGATGGATTAGCGCGTGGCATTGAGGAACGAAACATTTGTAATTGGATTTTAAACATTTCTGTTTAAACATTAACAAGAGAACTCTAGGCATAAAGAAACTTTCAATTAAGTCTTGAAATTAGATTTAATAGCAATGAGATTTTAATTAAATTTAAGCTTTTGATAACTGTTGCCAATTTATTTGTCCGCCGAATAACGTCTATATATTTGGTGCAAAAGTGGTATGTCCTTTGTTGACGATATGATAGACATGTTTTAACATAGCACTACCCAGAATATATTGGTCAGATTATCATAAACTTTGAATAATAACATTTTCGACCATATTTAATCGATTCATATTAATCAACGCAGAGTACTCATAAAAAAAAGATTACAGTTCAGGTAATGGACAACCCCATCATATTAAAAAATTTAGATGCTTATTTTGACCTGGCAGTACGCAGAACAGCCGTTCTAGTGCCCAATACATATAGCTATTCAATTCTAAATAAGTAGCATTATTATTATTGTAAATTTGAGATACGTAATAAGTAATGCGCATTTTATCGTTGAAAGTTTTCGGTATTCTACAATAAATATAGTTGAGAAAATTATATAATAAATAAATAACAAAGAAACACAAAGAAAAATGGATTGTGTTTAGTGGGGTAATAAGTAATGAGCGTTTTTTTCTTTTATGAAAAATTCAACTGTTTCTGATTAAGTATACCAACTCAAATATATCAATCCNATCCGCTATTGCTAACGAACTCCTGCCATCGTTTGGCCAGTTCGTCAATGCTCCTTTGCCAGAAATCGGCTCGACTAGATTCGAAGAAGTTGAGAAGCTAATTTTAGGAGTCCTCTTTATTGTCAAACACAATGAATATTAACAAATGAAGACAACAGGGTTGTAGACGATAAAATGAGCTATCGAAAGGTTTAGTGCACTTATTCAAATTTTATGCAACTTTTAATGCTCAATACTTATGACACCACCAAATATTTAAGTAATTCCTATTTTTCAACAAACAGATTTCAAGGTGGCTTAACTCCGCTGACTACCTAAAGTTCAGCCATTCGCCCTCTCATTACAATTTTAGATTTAGTTGTGACCAAACGAAAACTGAAACAACAATTTAGTGACTTAAGCACGTTCAGAAACAATGTGAGTGTTTGAGAATGTAAGCAAGATCCGCCAAGGAAGATTACTCCCGTGCTTGGTGCGAAACACACCTCGATAGCGTCGCGTCGTGGCCTCGCGGGGCATTTGAATTCGATAGTGCGAACATTAGTTAGTCCACTTTAATCGTGATCAATACATTATGGACACACACGCCGGACACCTTGTAGTCGAACAGGACCGACCGAACAACCACCTCCCAGAGTTTCCAGGGCTTCACCTTCCTTCTAACATATTCCACCAACGAGCATCGCATTGTTCTCGCATGCGAGCGTTAGTGCGTGTGTCGATGTTGACGCGTTCCGAAGGAAGAGAACGCGATTTCCACCCGGCCCTTTCGCCCAGGAGAAGCGCAAGCCTAATAAAAGTGTGCAGCGTAGGCGGTCGGACATGAATCTGATGGAAGAACGGCAAACACAACGCAAAGTTTAAAGTATTGTTGAGAGCTTGCATGTTCGAACAGTTCGACACGTTACACTATTTTACATTGAAATAGTTAAAAGGTGCGAGTCTTAAACCCCCTTGCTCGGGTTTACGAGATAAACTTCATCAAGTGTTTGCAAGGCAAGAAAAAAATGTTTGTTAATGTTTTGTGTCATCAATCTTAGAATGTCATCGGCACGTCGTCACGCAAGCGCACTAAGTGCGCTCGGTGCACCTCCCTCATTTGCATGTGTAAATTGGATCAGAGCGCCACACGCGACACGCGGCGCGTCCTTCGTGACGGCACATCGAAGTCGCCGGGTTCGTGCGAGGTGCGGGCGTCGAAGGCTTCGAGCGATAATCGCGCAAGGACACCCGAACGAAACGAACAATTTCCACAAACGGACACTAACGGTCGAACAAATCACTGATCTCGGCAAACGTGCGCTATATATCACACGTTTACTGGACACCGGGTCCTTATAGTGTTGCTGCTTTCTTTGACTTCCAGTTTCGGTCTCTTCGTTACGTTCGAGCTCGTCCGACGCTGGCAATAACTCAAAGGCGGAAATTAAAGCGACGAAGCGCCGATGGGAGCGCGAGATACTGTGACACGCTCGCGATTGTGTGATTGCACGATTACGAAATCGTAAAGTGGTAGCGTTCGTGTACGTCTCCGAAGGAGGACCGACGCCGGCGGTCGACGCAACGACGGCTCCGTCGGGCGCATCTTCGCACGACCGCGCGCGCCGCCGAAACGAAACCGAAACGCGTCGTGATGAATTGACGCGCGGCGAACGAAGAGTCGACGGACTTTCTCCGGCGGCGGTGCATCATAATAGATTGTGATGTGACCTCTTCGGGCGCATGCGGGTGACCCCCCAGGCACCACCTATCCAGGAGAGCCGCACGCTCCCGCGCGGCGATAAATCCGACTTGGATTCGCTCGCTGATAAGCGCACGATGGGCGGAATGCGATAAATAAGGATTGGTGGTTTTCGCGCAGGACGAGGCGCGCTTGATGAGCATACAAACGAACGCACGGTAGCCGCCAGTTTACTAAGCTACTAAGCTACTAGAAGCCCGCGCTCGGCGAGATTTTTCCGCTGAGAGAAGAGGGAAGTAATGAAGAAAGATTTGTGCCTACACGCAGTGTGAATATTTATAGCATGCTGGTTAATCACAGCAGGAATTCAACCGATGACGTAAACTTGGTTAACTTGTTAGCGTAGGAAAATGAAACGCGAATGTATTAAGCTGAGTAATAAGTAATGAGCGTTTTAAGTTAACACCTATCTCCCTATTATTTGCATAAAATTTAAATAAGTGCACAAATTCATTTACTCCGCTACAACCCTGTCGTCTTCACTGTTTAACATTCGTAACCTTCAACTACGAGGAGTGCCTCCAAAGTTGGTTCCCCAATTTCTTCGAATTCAGGCCCGCCAATGTCTGATAAAGATTAATCTGTTGTTATACGATGAAGAACAGTCCAATTGTAAAAACAGAATAAAACGCTCATTACTTATTACTCAGCCCAATACAATGTATTTTCTTTCTAAATTTTCTCATTTCTATTTTGAATGCAAAAATAAATGTATATAATGTATATACAGCATATTGTTCCATTAAATTTTCTCATCCCTATTCTAAAAAAAACGAAATATGAGACAATAAACGCTCATTATTTATTACCCAACCTAATGCATTTTTTTCCTGAAGTTTATCATCTTTAAGTTAAAGGAAAAGAAAATGTAAATGATAATATAACCATTTGATCTATTAAAAAAAAACAAAAAATGCTCATTACTTATTACCCAACCCAATACATTTTACTGCATTTGCTCATTCCTATTTCGAATGAAAAATAAAATGTAAACGATAACACAATAATTTGCTCCATTACATTTTTTCATCCCTATTATAAAAAAATAAAAAATGCTGACAATAAAACGCTCATTACTTATTACCCAACCCGAAACATTTTTACCTTAATTTTCTCATCTTTATTTTGATGGAAAACCAAAATGTAGACGATAACACAACAATTTGGTCCATTAAATTTTTTCATCCTGGTTGTAAAAAAATGAAAAATGCTGACAATAAAACGCTCATTACTTATTACCCAACTCACTTTCTTCCTCAATTTTCTCATCTCTATTTTGAATTGTAAAATGTAGGCAATAGTATAACAATTTGCTCCATTAAATTTCCTCATTCCCATTGTAATAAAACTGAAAATGCAGACAATAAAACGCTCATTACTTATTACCCAACCCAATATTATGCGAGCCTGAAGCCCCAAAACAAATTCATTTCTCAAATCAGAAATTTTAGCAAAGTACAGTCCTGCTATAGAGACTTCGTAATGCGTAATAGTTACAAACGAGGCACGAGCCTAACACGGCAATATGTTAATGCTACCAGTCGCGGGTGAATATCATTTCCATTCCTAGTGCGTCCACTAGACTAGACCAACATAATGCAGTAGGTGCGCGCGGGTTTTGTGAGGATTCGCTAGTGGCTTGCGAAGACAACCGAGTCCTTCGGGCATGCGCAAATCCGCTCGTAAATTAGAATCGCGTGTCGGTGTGCTCGCGGGTGGTGCCGCGCGAGAGGCGCGCATAAATCACGAAAATATTCGCCCGCGCGTCGCCTAACAAGCCGCGATTAATGCGCAGACGCGGCGCGCTTTGCCCTTTAGGTGCACAGCCACTGCGCCGAAGAATGAGGCGATAAATATGAAGCGTTCGGAATCAAATTACTTTTTAATTAGTCCTTGCCCCGAAAACCAACGCGCACATCGAGTCGCACAAATAAATCGACCGATTGGGAGTAGGCAGAATTTGTCGACTTTTACCAGACGCGTGACCGCCATTAGAACGCTAATTGTAACAAGTTGGGTTCACTTAACTTAAGTACCAATAAAACTACATAAGTGCCTACTCTTCGATTACTTTCAACTGTTTACTTGAAGTCATGCGCAAAAGTACCGAAGCATTCTTAACGGCGCACCGCCTAACGATAAATTTCGATTCGAATTCGAATTTAAATTTGTAGTTATAGATTCTTGTCGCCCTCGAGCAATCTATGCTCGTGTATTTGCACTGATTTTTTTGACAACCGTGACGGATATGGATAATATGCAATATCGCCGTTAGCTATGCCGAGTCTCTACTTAAAACTCTATAGACTGGTAGAACGAACAACGAATCTTGTTACGAAACGCATGAATTTCCTAGTTGCCATTCTAGAGCAGTCGGCGCGTGGAATAAACAAAAAATCGATACAATTGAGCACGAGCCGACTGTCGACAGTTAACTGAAAATTTCTATTTTACGCGCGCATTTTACAATTTACGGCGTTGCGTGTGCAAAAACGCTCGATAACATCACCGAACATTTAAATTCGAATTAGAAGAGAAAGGCATCTGTAGCTAGATAAATTAAGCGCTATCAATCAAAGAAATCATACGTCTTATAAACCTTTTTTATGTATGTTTGTTGTATAGTTTATTACAATTATGACAACTTATAAGAATAACGTTATGTAATCAATTAGATAGTATTGACTGAGTTTATCAATTTCGATGGTTTTGCATAAATTGAGATAAAACTGTTAGGAACCTCGGAAAATAACGGTATACGTGTCTTCTTGGTGGGGGTGAAAAGTTAGTACATGCTGTCTTCTAGAAGAACTCAATATTTTTTAGCCCTAATTATTAATTTCTATCTAAATTCATTTTTCTATAACCTGTCTAGCAAAATTAATTAAGTTAAATTTAATAGATTCCAAGAAAGCACCGTAAACAGTACAATGTCATGTAGTAACACTCATTAATACTATCTACTTAAAACTCAATACTGAACGCTGTTTTCTAATCCTAAATGACAATTTTTCTGCGGTTGCTCGTTTATTTTCGCGTAGGAAGATAATGCTGGCAACCGTTGAATACAGCTGAATGACATTTCGTCAATTAGTAGGTCGTAAATATTTCGTCAATCTTATTTATACTATGCCAATATTTAACGCTGTTATTCAAACCCTAAATAACACTTTCTACCTATATTTGGTTTTCCACACATTAGAAGTTTCATCATTTCCAGTTAGCCGAAACAAGTTCAGATAAAGCAATTAGAAATTAAAGACCGAAATAGCGCTGAAGAAGCCACTGCAAACAGTTAAATGACATGTCGACTCCCAGTGGACAGTATTTGCAAGCGCAAAACCCATCAATACTCTCTGGAAACTCAATATTTAACGTTGTTAAATACCCGCATGCAAAAAATGTCATCGAATGAATTAGTGATAAATCTCAGAATATTTATAGAATATACATGGTCAAAGGTGCCCGAATTCGAATGTTAACAATAATTTTAAATAACGCCACTATGTAACGATTGAAGTTCAAAAGTATATTGTTGGTTGCCTACAGTTACAATCGCTCGAATTAATAATTTGAAAATACGTATGTAAGATTGCATACAGTTGCAAGCTTGAATTTGATTTCTTTTCTTGGTCTCAAAGTGTTTGGTCGTTGGCGTGTTTTACGCGTTCGAATTTTCATCATTTCCAAGTTGGCGAAACATTCCACGCGCAACCTCGACCAACTGGACGACTATTTTGCAATTTCTCCGCACCCACCCGCTCGCACTATTCCATTGCAATGCGACGCGCGCAACGCGTCCATTGTTTCTCGCCGGTGTCCTAGAGCCAAGAGTTGTAGACGCGTAAACTGAAAACAAACGCCAACAAAGACCAAAACGGTAAACGTATCTAATAGCATAACGCGTGCACGCGTGCGCACAGCAATTCGAAACAAAATGGAATAGAAAATATTTCTAGAAAAGCGACGTTTGAAATTCCCGCCCACGCACGTGATAATTAGAAAAGTCGTGGCCGGATCTCTCGTCTCATCTTGACTCAAATCGTAAAATCCAATCAGACACACAACACATGTCTCTCATTGTCTAGTTTCTCAATAGATTCATAAACGCGTCGTGTCTCGCTTCGTTTTCCATTCTTTCTATTCATCATTGACAACTTTGCGTTAGAGAATTGTTAGTTGGCTCTGCTTTGGCATCCAGTGTCTAGCGTTGCTTGTGCAGCGTGTGTGATTAGAGTGTGTTATGATTGTTATTGTTCTGGTATTTTATGGAAATTTGCCGATTTTCCATTCGCATAGGCTTATAAATAATCGACATATGAAAGCGCCGCGACTCGGACGCGTTCGTCGAAGCACGACAGCAGTGTTTTCACGCGCTCGAGCGCCATTTTTGTGTGGCGCATTGCGTCGTTGTCCCCGCAATCGGTATATTAAAAGGTGTGCATTATGTAAAAGATATAAAATGCGCGCGTGCAGCTGGCGATGTCGCCGTGGACGGTGGAGGCAAAAGCGAACTTTCACTCGCTAGAAGTCGACGCCGACACACTCCGCAAAGATATTATAAATTGCGCTTTATTAGTACCAACAAACCGCGCATAAAAAGCGACGAAACAAGGACAGAGACGCGAAGAGAACTACAATGTTGTTGAAACTAACATTCACACTCGGACCAGAACTGTCACAATCGGCTGCCGTTTTACTGCTCTACGGTGGTCCAAATTCAAGGAAAAAAAATGAAAGAAAATGTCAAGCAGAGGTCAGAAGTTTACTAATGCTTACTATCGCTTAATAACCGGTTGTTGCTCGAACCTTATATTTTTGCAGTGATTTCTTCATGATAACCTTTGTGTTTGTTCGAAATCTTTCTAATCAAGTTGTTTTGCAATCCGGCGACACGCTTGAACGCAAGCCACCAAAATCCCGCCGGTTTATTCTTCTGCGAATCAATGATATCTCTGAATATCCGCTTGTTTCACTTAAATTTTTCTTCGATTTTCGCCACAAACAACGAAATTCGCATTCAATACAATAGACGCGATCACGGGCATGATTTCAGCGCGAGAAATTGCGAAACTCACCGGAAGCCGTCGAAGCCGTCGTCGGAGCCGTTGACGGTGAGCACGGGCGCCCTCGCATACGCCTTCGCCACCCGCCTGTTCCTTTCCAGGACGATCACTTTCGCCCAAATCTCGTCGTCGATCTGCGTCCATTTGTCAAGCACCTCCTGTATGTGATCCTGGAACAGAACGAGCGAAAACATCAGCGTCGCGAACGTCATCAATCTTCGCCGCGCAGGAACAAATCGACGTCGAGTTTAATCATTATCTAATAAAGTCCCGTCGGTTTCGTTGGGCTCAGCGAAGTGTGCTGTTGTGTTCTCGTTCGCGGCATGGTCATACTAACACACTTTTGCACACTGGCCGTTTCTAAACGGTGCGCGCTGCCCGAGTAAAGATGAATGAACGCGACGAGACCGAAGAGGCACGAGAAGGCAAACTCTCGGTGCCGCTTTTCTAACAGCCGCCGGTACGCGAAATGTGTTCGCGTAAATAAACGATGCACGCGCGACTTCAATTTAACGCACGTCGTAAATTTAAACGCACTTCAAATCGCGTATTTCTTCCGCGCCACGCTGAGACACACACGAGCGCGCTGGTGGAAGAGTTGCGTCGTGCAGATTTTTTTATGGCCGGTTTTTTTATGTGGCGCTTAATATTCAATTGTTTTCTTTCTTATGTAGACCGCCAGCAATGAATAGAATGCGCAAAATCGAATTCCGTTCAGCTAGGTGCACTAGCTGTCCGCAGATGGCGTACGAAATATGCGGCACCGTGTAAAACCCCGTTTTCCCTAACGACGCTGATCTTTCCAGTCTTCTTTTGACGAGCAGGCTCACGTGATAGGCGTGCAATTACAGAGTCACGATATGCGAGCGCATTCGGGTCGAACGGCGTCAAACATAATGCAAATCGAACAAACGATCGCACGCCAAAGTGGCAGAAGTTGTGTAAACGATCAATTAAAATATTCATACACATCACGGCGACGCGATCGAGTTGCGCCAGGTTCAACTAAATGCGAGCTAACTGGCGCTTGGGCAACGCGAACAAAAGCCGAACGGGTGGAAAAACAATAAGTTATTTTTAACTTGCGCCGGCCGGTGGCAAGGACGCGTCGTATATTGCGCGCACCCGCTTTGGTGGGGCGTTCGCTGCGTTTGTTTCTAGTTAGTTATGCACATTAGGGCGAGCGCGTGCGCCGTATTTGGTAGGCGCGCCGCCGCTGCGTATTGTTCGAAATCTGATTTATTCGTCGGCGGCGACAAGGCGAGAAATGCGTTAAGCCCAAGCGTCGCCCGGCATAATGGGGTGATATATTTCGCGATCGGGCGCGGAAAACAAACCGAAGATGTTTCCTTGATTGCACAAAGATGTGACTGCCGCCATCTATGACAATTGTACTCAATCCAACTTCTGACACCTTGCAACCTATTATAACCTAAAATATAAAAATGCATGTTAATTGCTTTTCGTTTACGTTTAGCAACGTCTAAGCAATGATTTATATCGTTGTGTTCGAGCGCGTTTCGACATTTGGCGCCGTTCGTCGAATGACCTTTTAACGGTTATCCATGCGGTGCGCTGCCATCGCCGCAATACGTCAAAGTGCAACGCGCATGCGCAAACGAATTTACGACCTGCCGCGCCGATAATTGATATCGAAACTGTGACCCGTACGAACAACCCACAACGGACAGCGTGCAACAAATTAAATGCCCCCGCGCTGGCGCAATCGTTCGAAACTGTTTCGTACCGTTGGACAAAAACGTCCGCAAGATGTCGCAACAAGGTAAAACACTTACAAAATATGACATTAAAGCGCCGGCGCAGCTCATTACAGCTCGGGCAATGTAGGAAATGCGTTGTCTAATGTCTAATGCATGTCGTAAGAAGGTTGTGCGGAGAACGCAACATTTTGGTTTGTTTTCGAAATTAGTTTTGTACCGGCGTTAGCGCAAGTTATCAGTCAGTAGTGATTAGTTTTAATTCTGGCGCGCTAATGATATCCGCGTGTCTTCGCTCGTGCGCCGCCCATTTGTTAGTTAATTATTCTGCGAGGAGTTTCGTCTTCATTTAGGAAAAGACGACGAAACATTTGAAGTCGATAACAACCTGTAGCGAAACACGACTCTATTAAAATCTTTTAGAAGCAATTCATCTGCACCACCCGCTAGCAACGTTTTAACAAAACTAACGAAGGTTAATGAAACGTTTTAAAAATCGACCATGTTTAAATTCTAATCATTAACGCCGTTATTTACTTTGGAAAAAATTAAACAGACGAAATTATAAAGCTCGTGAAGTTCAAGGTGACTTTGAACGTTTTATTAAGAAAAGGATATCGCCCAGGATTAAAGATGATAATTTACCGATATCTATAACATAATTGTTTTTATACGTCAAAGTGATTCTTGTGTATTTTAGTGCGCTGAATACAAATCTGATAACCAAAATTTTATAACACATCATGATTTTCTGTTAATCCAGATCAAAATGCGAATGAACGTTTTAGGTAATTTTTGGTATCGAAATTATATTTCAAAGAGAAGATTTAATAGAAAATTTTACGACAAAGACATTAAAAGATAGAGAAATAACATTTGCACTTGCAGATTTTTATCACTTGTTTCAACTCTGAATTGAACTGACGCACTACAATGTTCTCCATCCAAAGCTTTCTGTCCTATTCTACACTCTGTCGTCAAGTAGAGCCCAACACAAATGCGCCACATACAGAGCTCATGCAACAATTTGTTAAAAGCGCAATTTTATTTCAGAATTAAATAGCTTTTTCTTAATCTGGTCATTATGACATTATCGATTAAGTGTAATCTTACCTAGTATAAGTTTCGCCTTCTTTTAGGAAGAGAATCGGAAGAGTTAAAG
>JAODGE020024537.1:0-13666 GCA_027574965.2 Ecitophya simulans
ACGGAATAGAATTTAAATCACCTTTGAGACGGAGATTTTTTTCCTCGCCGGATTCCGAAGAATCGTCGTTAAGGAGCGCGTCCGCACGATCCAAATCGTCCTTGTCCGTGAGCACAGGGTCGACGGACAAGAGCTCGAAGATATTGTTTGTCCTGTTCAAGATCTGCAAATACGACTATCATGCAATCGCCAGTCATACGATATGAATGAACGAATGGTTACCGTCTCGAACTTGAATTCGGTGAGTGGCCGCACGAGATCGAACCAGTTCGTCAGCTTCTTCCCGACGATGTCTGGCAAAATGACCATCAACGAATTACCGATGCTTCGAATGACCATGTCGTGACTTTTAACATAATAATGGCTCAATACAATCCTCGTTTAAAGCAATTGAAGAATAATTTACCCGAAAACGATGCAAAAAGGAAAGATTTCGAATAGCGCAGATGCACTGATCGGTAAATGGCGTTCTTCGCGTGTCATGGCAAGCGTCGCCATTGTGAACGCGCGATTATCAAACGTACATTGAAACGTCACGTGGATCATATCAAAGAGAATTTCCTCCTTGATTAGTTCAATTTTTAATTCCTTCTGATAGAAATGCCTCGCAACCTGTAACACGAATCGTCGCTCTTTAAAACTAAACATTACTTTTATTTAATAAAAACAATGCCGTGTTTTCCTAATTATAATGCATATTCATGCAACGAATGCAATGCAACTAATGTAGATAGTCATGTGAATTATACGCAAAACCGCATTAAAATTTACAAATTGTAAAAGCTTGCGTGTTTTCTCGGTGGGAAAATATAATACTTTAATGTTGTATATTAAACGCGCCACATGCAATTGTAAAAAATTACTGCCGACCATGTACGGAAATTATCTAATATATTAGCATAAAATTCTTATAATCAACGCTCAATTCGCCTCGATATTCCTCTCGGTAATTAACTGAGTTGTTAGTCGTTGGATTGCTGATTCGATTCCCTCGAAATCTCGGTATCTCGAAAATCCGTTAAGTGCCAACCACGAGATAATTAAATATTCTGTGCACTAAGTGCGTTTCTCTTTGCTTCATTCGATAAAGTTGTGGGGTTGTGTGTCGTGTCGGGTGCAGCCAATAATTAAATATTTATGAACAAGTGTGAAGCGATCGTTTTCCGCATACTTCTCTAATTTGTCCCATCGTGTAATAGACGAAGCCACGCCGCTTGCTGCGGTAATGCAAGGTGAGGCCTTGTCGCGTCTCGTTCTCGCAAATGAAGCTCGGCGCTCGCATCCTGGGATAGGAGAATTTGAGATACTCGTGGAGGTTGTCCAGGCCGTTAAGGAAGTCGCGCATATGCCTGCCTAGCACCGAGAGCACGCGATCGTAGCCGTATTGACCGACGAACGCGACGAAAAAGACGCCCATTTGATCAAAGAAGTCTTTTTCGCTTACTTTTAGTATCTGACAAACATATGATTAAAACACGAAACGTTAAAGTTTACATTTTGCATTGGCATTGATGGGAGCAGATGAAAAAAGTGTCGAGGCTAACCTGCATAGCTTTCTTCGCCAGCTTGGGAATCATCGTTTCCGGGTAAACTTGATGCGTGCTGAAACTTGGCTGATCCACGGCTGCCGCTTTCCGGATTTCTTCCCATTTCTCGTCTCCGTAGGTGGCTTTGATAAATTCGGAAAGGTTTTCCAAGATTAACCCGTACATTCTGCAAGGAAAACAATAAAAATTTTATTTCTTTTCTGAATACTTTCCGTACAAACTTTCTGTATAAATTAAAATGTAAATCTGTACTGTTGTTTATAACCAAGAAATACCCGTAAGGCGAAAACATTTACGAACTAATGCAGGCATTTTTAAGGTAAATTCTTCAATATTTTTTCTTCTGATGTATAGGATAAATTCAATTTGTTTGTTTAATATTGCTTAATCCATGTATTCGTCCAACAAGAGTCTTTGTGTTATGTTTCTTGCATTTGAGAGTTGAGAAAGTGCGCTGCTGCCAGAATAGCCGCTTGAAAGCGCGGCATAATATTGCGCAATTCCGCAATACCCAAAATACAAGAGGGAGTCGAGAAGAGGAGAGGATGCGGAGAGCGCGTGTTTGTTTAAGTAAATCTTAAATCCGGTGGTGTACAATCAACTGAGATTTTCCCGTTTACTCAGTCACAAAACAGCCAGCTTTCCTGCCAACCAGTCCTGTGAGTTTTGTTGTAATGGTTCTATAAATATCTACGAGTCCTACTCATATTACTAACTTGGTCGTGATGAGTAAACTGATGATTGATAATGTAGGCATATGATTTTAATCTATAAAATGTGCCCATTTAAAAAAAAATTCTCATAAAATACAAAAAATTGATATCGAGGGTTTTATCTATTGAGTTTTACTTTCGTTTATTTGGATTATTTTGTTAAATTTTTTGAAAACATCTTTTTAACCTCCGGCCAAAACAAAAGTGTGAACCCCTAGAAACAGTGTTCCAGGACATTATATAATATATTATGTCGTAATGGTGTGCTGTCCTCGAGTGTGAACCGCTCGGTTTTCAGAATAAACGCTTGACGGCCATGGAAGATGCGATGATAATAGGATACTGAAATCAGAACCTGGAACCGACGTAAGATATCTCAAGGTTCGCGTGGGCGCCGAGCGTCGACGTCGCGAAGGATAAAAGAGCAATAGGCCAGTGAGTCAACAGCCCAGACGCGTTTATGATGGAAAACAGTATGCGGTGGATTTTACGCTTTGGAAAAAATGTAAGGAACATGACATCTACAGCTTGTAAAAGATTGTTCTTGTTTGAAGTTTATGAAATGAAAGAAAATGCAATGACAAATGTGAAAATAGTCCTGATTATAAGCAAACAAAGTGTTTCACTTTGCGCGCCAAAATGTGATTTTTGCAGTATTTGAATTTCAATGTTTTAACGCATTATAAAACAGAAATCTGGATCTGGATTTTTGTAGCGGTGGATTCTTGCTTTCCGCAATAAATGTGCCCTAGCGTAAATAATCAAAGGGCACTAAAGCAAGGGCATCGGGTAAGGACAAATAACGACGCGCCAAACGACTGTTACTATTTACGACGCGTGAAATTGCAATAAAAGAGTCTTCCTGTTAACGAAACCGCCAAGCGCAACTTGGCTTTTTTATCCACGTCAAAACAAAGACTGAAAATAAACTTTGCAATTAGCACCAGTCTCAGAAATTAAAAAAGTTCCAAAAATTAACATCGCCTTGAAATTGCGCTTTTCACTTTCATATTGTCAAAATTCTTTCGTCAAATCAGTTTTTGTCGTTTAAATTTATTCTCGCCCAAAACCTGGATCCAATTAGCATCAATGTTTATGATTAAAGTGAAGTTTAATTAACAATGCCGATCTGAACTTCTTGCGATGTTTAGCAATTACCAGGAGTTACACGGGCTTGTAGGCAGCGACGGGTGGAGCGGCAATCAAATAGGAGTTTTGAGCTTCACTCTGGGATGATTTTTTATAAATGAATTGCTCAAGTTTGAGAGTTTTCCAACTCAACGTGGAAAATTTTCAGGACGAAAAACGGGAATGAGAACGGGAAGCGGATAAAGTTATAAAATTAATTGAGGAGATTAATGTTCAGCAAAGCGTCAATAATACTGAATGGAATCATTTAAATTGAATATTTGATCTGGGCGATGTTATCATGCAATAAGATAAACTGAAAATTATGTCTAACCATGGTTTCATTTTAATTATCTGAATTTTTAAAATTTGAAGTGATATTATGTAAATTAAATCGTATAAGTTTAAGTCAAGTAGTAATAAAGTAGATCTGTACAAAAATAACAAAATTGTGACCTTTATAATCTTTTATTATCTTGAGCTTTAAGTTAAAATATTTGCCATAATTCGAGAACGTGCAAAACTGTTATTTGTAATGATATTACTTTGCGCTAGTTGTAAAATAAAACAAGAATAGTTTGATCTTCAAGTGAAAATACAAAAAAAAAGTAAAAACCTTTATTTTTGATAAGATGATTATAAGTTTTAAACAAGAAACGCGATAAAGACTTCTTTTTGATAATAGTTGAACTTTTTAATTTAAAGCCAGGATTGTTTTACAGAATAGTGTGATAGATAACGCAAGTTGTAAAATTAAAAGAGAATAGTTTGATCTTTAACTCTAAATTCAAAGCACTAAAAAACGTAAAAAAACTGTCTTTCATTAGTAAAATTTAAGGTTTATATTTTTCTGTAAAACGTTATCACAAATGTTATAACAATGTTTAATATTTACTGCACTTATTCCTAGATAATTTGACCCTTGCGACTGAAACACCTATCGCTGCTTTAAATTTCAAATTCGTTGGTAGTTTATTGCTCCTATTGATGCACGAAAGCTCCCTGAAAAAGCTGGGCACAGAAAAGCGCGCTCACAGATACATGGAAAACAAACCCCAACTAGTATAAATGCCACGCGAACATAAATGTTCCTTAAAATATTATGAGTAATGTGCACCTCTCAATCGCAGCGTACGCTGCGCGTCTTTTTCCGGAAGTTTACAAGGGCTCAGTCTCCGAACGACAAGATGATCCAACGCGCAAAGCAGGATAACGGATAACGAATAAAGCGTTTCGGTTTATGGTCCTGTTGAATCTTACATTATTCCCGCTTTTGAGTTGCGACGAGCAGCACCGACCATTTTTGGTCCACCAATAAATCGTCATTGTTCGAACGTCGGTGAGAGAGATAGTGCTACTTTAAACAATCCTTTGCGCTAGGCCACGAGGTTATTTAATTGTGTGCATCTAACGTTTAAACGTTTTGTTTCGACTACCAAGCGAAGGAGAAATATGAGAAACAATTTAGATTATTTGCTCGATTTGTCAAATGTGTTAGAAGAAGCGACCATTAAAGGATTCGAATTTTCTTTGTCTCGTTGTCCTTTGTTCGTGGTCCGTCGTTCAACTTATATTATTCAAGATTAAAGAAAATTTACAGCCAGCTAAACATAACATTCTAGCGATTACCATGAGCTTTGAAAATTGATTGAAAGTACGACTAAAAGGATTATAAAATATATCACTATTTTACTATTTTGCTGCAGTTCAATAGATCGTATCAACATAAAAGTCATAGTGCATTTTTATGAAAGTTTAGATAACCAAAATTTTGAGGTTAAAAGATGAAAATCNATCTCGCATATTTTATATAAACGTTAAATAAAATTTAACTGGATTCTAGAAAATGTGTTATGTGACATTATTTCATTCTAGATGAGTAGCTCTTTATGCAATCTTCCCATTTTCATCGAAATTTCATCTGAATATGAATTCGCAACCGTCGATATAGAAACTCTGATAGTAAGTGATTCAGTTATGCATGAACAGGCTCAGTTGCTCGCTACGTGTTTTCCAGATGGAGCAACTCTCCTTGCTTGCAATTTTTTTTCAGTAATTCAATTCAGCAATTCAATCAACTCAATAGCGCTTAATGGATATTGAACGCCGTTTGCACATTAATTTGTAATCAACCTGACCGAATCGTTAGTTGTCTCAGCCATTAATTGCTATTGCACGTACAATTTAAGCAAAGCTAATAAGCGACTACATTCAAACAAAACACAAAGCAGCAGAAACGTTTTGTTCGCCAATTTGCCAAATCGAATAAACGACCACAAGAAATCATCAAATTCATTTAATGCAAATGCATTAATATACATTGAAACACGCAAAAGTTATTCTATTTTTGAATCACTGGTTCGTTCGATACGTCTGTATCATCTCTTTCGTTCACACTTTAGTATTTAACCACATGTTAACTGAACTTGAATATGAATTATTCAACGATGCGTTTAGTTCGCAGCTTCACTTTTAATGTTTTCGCCATGTCTCGCATCTCGAGCCATGCACCGTCGTCATTGAAACGTGCTTTAAACAAAATAAAAAGTTTTTATTGTTTACATTTGTCTGTGAAAACTGCAAACATTTCATTTGCCAAATATTTCATTCTGTTTGCATTTGCCAAATTCATGGTTTTTAATTAATAAAATTTGTTTTATGCGAAATTCACACCAACATAAACAATTATGCAACGAAACTAAAACTGCCAGGTTGCAATGCAAATATTACCTGGCGTTGATTGGTTTTTTCCAAACTATTTTACTTTATCCACTATTTTATTTCCTCTCTTACAGTCTAATTCATTTTATTTTGATTTATTGACACTTCGTTATTAATGTTGATTTTAATTAATATTAAATTTACGTTATGCTACGTTGCATTAAAGAAACACCTGTTTGATTTCTATTATGACTATCTACAAATACTATTGATATAACTAATAAAAATAATGAAGACTATTAGAGTGAAGTTTAATTTTCACAAATATTACAAGCACATATAATTCCCGACTAGCGACCGTTGAGTTGTCGTGATAATTTTCAGTCGCAATTTTCGCGACTTTCCACGTTCCGGCCGAGAAGGAGTGTGGGCGAGGACGAGGAAAAATCGCGACGCAGCCAGCACGTCGACTGATGCCGAAAACGACGCGTGGAGGAAATTCAACCCGTCGTCGTCTTCGGCGCCGCAGGGCGCAAGCGCCTTTTGGGAAGGCTGGACACGGGAAGAAAAATACATCGAAAAAGGAAAACATTGTGAATGTGGTTGTGTTTGTGTTTGTTACAGACTTAGAGGCTTTCGCTGGCTTCGTATGCGGATCGCTTTCGGACAATCAATTATTTCCACTTAAATGGATTTAATTAGAAGACGCGCGACAGAAGGCAGAAGTGTGCGAGCATTCCCGTTTGTGTGAGAGATGTCAGGGAAAAGAGTTTATTTTTCCAGAGATAAAATGAAAATGGATGTTTTCTATGTTTAATTGAGAAAGAAACGAAAAAATATTTTAATTAAACACGGCGACTGGAGAGAAATTTTATATCGATTTTGATTTGGAAAGAATCTCAAGAATAATTTAATTTACCACTCTAAAAGTTGGACATGTTAAAGCAATCGTATAATCGGCAATTTCAAAATCTTTTTTTTTCTTTAAATTTTGCCGAATATTAAATAATTCGATTGCATCACGCCCAATCATTAAATTCGCGAATATTTATAAAAATAACTTATTCGAATTGGGACATCAAACAAAATTCGCAAAAGTGACTCCTCGTTTATCGAAAATAGCACGCACCGTTTGCATTCATTTCGCGCCACGCCGTTTTGATACGACTTGAGCTAACTTTGCGACCGTGCGCAATGTCAATATTTGCATGCAGCGGACAGGATACATATTATGATTTCTCTTTGAACCTGCGCTCCTTCAAGCAAAAATCAATTACTTATGTCGCTCGGAAGCGGCCAGCTCTAAAGCCAAACTAAAATCACACAAAATGAAAAAAAAATCAATTCATTATATTTAAGATCAGTATAAGTTTAAATGAAAAAAACATACCGAGAAAAAAAAATTAAACTAAACAACCGAGTGCGAGTGTTGATCAAAAAACTAATGCCTGCAATCAATTAAGCATCGCTTATGTCCTTGATCATGTCCTAGTTCGTTTGCATTCATAATATTCCGCGGTTAATGTCGCTTTACACAAAAGGATAATTAAAGTGTCGCGTGCAATTGATGTGGCCCGCACCAACGCTAGGGTAATTAAAACATTTCGAGAATATGCTAGGATAATGTATCGTTCGGTCGGCAACTCAAAGCGGCGAGCGTACGCATTTCACTTAGCGATTAAAATAATAAATTGTAATGCAAATACGATACGAATGCGAATCGTTTGATGGGCGTGAGTGGTGCAGGTCAAACGTGATCACGAACACGACGAGTTAGTCGCTTTCAGGCAGACGGAGAGCAAGAATAATGTCGGGAATACTACTATCGTGTTTGACGAGCGTTAGCAATGATGATCCAGTCAATTTAATTGATATTGAAATGTACAAAGTGATAATTGGACAGTAATTTATGGGCGACCTTAACTAGTCACCGCCTGAATGAGAAACAAAAAACAGTTTAAGAAAGAAATGAAACATTGTAATTTCAAGTTTCTAGTGAGTTCTACCGTAATTATTGGGTTGAGAATAACTCATTAGCGTTTTATCGTCTACAGTTTTTTGTCATTTTAAATGGAAATGAAAAAATTTACGAGGAAGTGTATTTGGTTGAGGAATAAATATTTCGTTTTTTTTTCACTTGAATGTTTCTTATCAAATACAAGAACATTTTAATCCTACTACCGTTCCACAAATTTGTCGATGTTTTTTTGTCGGAAATCAGCCCGCTGATCTAGATTCGAAGATGTTGAGGAGCAAACTTTGAAGGTCTGCCATGTTGTTGAATGTTAGAAATGTTAACAGTTGTGGTAGAAATATGAATATTCGAATGGCATAGTAAGCTTGTTCAAATTTCATGCAAATCGTGGCGAAACAGGTGTTCAGTTTAAACGTTCATGACTTATTGCACAACACAATATTTGCTCTTCATCTCTTTTGCTTGATCTAGTCCATTTCGTATCCATATAATACTCCAGTAAGCTTATTGTTAGATACAAATAAAGGGTCGTTACTTACATTAGACTTGAAACCACTTTAAATGATATTGAATAAAATCGCAGGCGCAGTTCTTGAATTTAAGCCGGAACACACTCAAATGAAAATAGGACGATAACACTCCGATGTTCACTTCCTATCGCCCAACGTTCACCACTCAACCGTAATTCTTGATCATGCACATGCGGAAAGTTCATCCCGTATTCGGCCATTTGACCGATCTTCCACCCTATGCACTTATTCAGTTTGGTGGCAATGCGTTTGCGGTTCTCCCAATCGCTGTTGCCTTTATTCAATCTGCAGCCGAAGGAAGCGCTCGAATTTCTCAAGGGAAGAATAAAACTTTTGCGGCGGTCGCAGTACCATGTTAACAAGTAATTCGGTTTTTGTTTCAAGCCGGATGCATTTAGTGCTGATAAGTAATGAAAATGAAAGGCGTACAGTGGGAAATGATTGGTTTTAGTAAAACACATGCCTATACTACAAAAAGCGAAGGAATGGGAGATGGAATTGGTTTTTGATGTTGGACGCGGATAGGTGATGCAAATATGAACGGATGAAGCGGAGAATTGAGTTATCAGGTCTTAGAAAACGCAACTTTAATTCGTTTATTCAAGACTCTCGTCGTTGATTGTATCCCACCACAAATTTTGGTTAAACCGAGATCATTTCCATGCCATCCTTTTGCGATATGTGATTCATCTGCCTATCACTGAATACAACTTAACAAAACAACGCCCCGAAGTAGGATTCATACTAATTGCGAACTCAAAACACATATAGCGACACCGTCTTTCATTTAATAATATAGATTAATGTATAGCTTCACAATATATATATATATATATATATACAAACACAGTTATTTAGAAACACGTTCGAGTCTCCCTTATAATTAAGATCGTATCAATATTCATACAGCATTAAAGTAGTGAACTTCGCACGTTCTTGTAACACAGTGAATCATAGACAACAAATATCTGAATACACCAGAGTAAAATAAAAACTTAAAACAAGGTAAGTTGCGCAATTGAGCATTACACAAATTAAACGTTCAATTTGACGTTGTGCTAGTCAAGATCGAAATACTCCCGACCAATCATGTGAATCATCTGCTTATGATAAATCTCTATATTTATACACAAATCAAGCAAACAACTAGAACAGTTCTCTCATTGACACTTAAATGCAATTCGCTAATTTACTATACAATCACACCGCGCCATACCCGTCACGGACAGGAAAACCGCTTCATGGTCGATCTTGATTTGTTGGAGAAAAGCAGAAAAAGTGATAATACTAGCACCGATCACGTGCAAAATAAAACAAGTTAAGTTCCGAGTCGCCTCTAAGTTGCATTTACATCATTATAAAAATAAATCGTTATTATAAACATTGTCCTCGGTAGGGACAATGTCATATGCTGCATTTTTTCATGCACGCTATTGAGTTTTCCGTTAACAATAAACTCATTTTTAATTAAATAAAAACTGTGGCGTTCAGCGGCGGCCGATCGGCGCCACATCATTCGCCATTCGGGTCAAAGAACAACGCTGAGAATGCGAACAGCAAGAAGACAACACCGCCAATTATCGTCACTGAAATAAGAAAGCGTTGTTCTAACTTAATTTATGCGTTCTAAAAATAAAACAATGTTTATTACCTGTTCGGACGGAAATTTTCTGCGCAATCATGCGTCCGCCTAATACTGCTATGCCAGTGCATATGGAATGACCCAAGATACCGCCAATGATTACACCATAAACATCCTGAAAATATAAACAATTAATTGGGTCTCGGTATGGCTATGTCAACATAGACTGGAAATAAATACAAATTGTGATAATGATAAGCATGACTAACCGTAAATATTAGCGAACAAACCATTTCCACACATTTAAGCACAATCCGGAACAGTTTTAGAGCTAACCACAAACACCACAATCAAACAAAAAAATATGACAAAAACAGAACGGCAATTTAATCCCCGATGATCAATATTGAAAAAAATCTAGCAACGCTAATTAAGTTGACATTGTCTCAAATTGACACTAATGCCAAGCAAGCACGACGTGACAATTACAGAGGTAATGAAATGAGACATTTTAACGCAAACATATTGTTATCACCTTTAGCAATTACACAATTGTTTCCGTTTACTTTCAACTACAATAATATGTTCAGTAGTGTTGGAAGAACGACAGGAAAAAAAAACTTTTATTAAAAAAACATTGCCTACCTCGCGTGCGCCTAAAATAATCGTGGTCAGCTGCGATCGATCACCCCATTCCGCAAGGAACGTTAACGTGAACGCTTGTAGGAGAATTCTGGACACCGCCATGAAGACGCCTTTGTTTTTCGGCTTTCTGCTGCCCGACTCGGGGTCGCTAATCATTGTTTCCTTCTCGAACTAGAACAGAACAAGCCGGCACTAGAATAAAATCAATTGTGTCGATTATTTTTAGAATAACCATGTTACCTCTTCGTCCTTCTTCCTCAAGTCAGATTGCACTTCTTCCAACTCCTCTTGGGCGCCCGACGGAGACATATTTATGCCTTCCTTTAACATTTTTAATCCGAATATGGCAAATAGTGCGGTACTAATGTAGAATGTGTAGGCGCGGGGGATCACATTCGCTAACCAACCAAATAATGCTGCAAAACAAACATTTATATTATAAATGTCAATGATCATAACTAACTAGTATAAGTTTTTTCTTCCATGTATGATAAGATTATTACTACAATAGCCATGTGTGTTTAAAAATATTTGTTAGAAGCTAAATGAGTGTTCAGTCATTGCATATCCTTAAAATCATTCAAAATGTGAAGTACCTCAGGCAACCCCATAACCAAAACACTGAATTTAATAGTGCAATTGCATTCAAACGAAGCAATTGACCAAACTTCATGTAAAATTATACTGTGTAATAAGAAATCATAAAAATCATGTCAGAAAGCCTTGTATTTACCTGATAACACCGTCATGAGCGCTAGAGCAGAAATGGCGCCCGTAAAAACGGTCAACCTTGGATGTTTCATAGCCATAATGGCTGCGATAAAGAATGTCTTGTCACCAATTTCGGACACCAATATGACCGATATCGAAGCGACAAATGCGTGAATGAACCCAACATTTTCTGTGGGCAACAATTTGCTTCCGGTGGTGTCTGTGGACTTCTATAATACAGAAAAACAAGAGGAAATTTTTAACATATCAATGAAACAGTTTACTGATGTTTGTAAAGACTTACTGCAGATACAGAGGGTATTACATTGTTCTCAACTGATTCATCCCTCGGTTCCTTCTCTCCATGAACATAATTAACAACAATTGTAAGGATAAAAATATAAACCAGCAACACTTGCATTGCAATCTGTGTTGCAGTGTCCCATGAGGATTTGAGTGCCATTATTTTAAATCGGTCGGCGAGTTATTACACAATAAATATGCCTGCGGCGCGGCGTCGGTTTTATTCGGATTAGGGGATTAATTATATCGAATAGAAAAACTTTTTTACTTCGTACGATATGAACATTTTTCCCGGGAGTAACCAAGCCGTGAACAAGTTTAATGAGTCGGTTTCCACGTATCGAGCTTGAAGCGTACGCAGACAAAACGCGCACTGATCGCAACTGAAGAGTACACCGCGAGAAACACGCTTTAAGCACGATGTAAATTAGGCAAACTCTGGAGGAGCAGCTGACACTGACATTTTTAACCAACGCAATCGAGCATGAAAATCCGTCCTTAAATTGGCTTAGGATGAGGAGCGATACGTCAGAAAGTAAAGTCTTGTACAAATCTGATGTGCGATTGGTTGAATAGATCGAATGTGCATAAAGCTTAGTCACTACTAAAAGAAAATAAAAGTCAATAAAACCAAACAGTTAATACAAAATACATAAAAATTAATATTTTATTTAAATTTATGATTTATCTTATGTCAAACAAATGTATTAAAACTATTGTAGTTTTAAATATAACGTACGTTTTTTCTAATTTGGTATGAAAGTAGCTTCCGATTTGTTTTTATTGCCAGATGGTGCTACCATCTATCAACATTTAACGTTAGTACAAGAAAATGGTTTAGATGGTTCATACTTTTCCGTTTTTGGTGAATTGAAATTAGAACGAAACATTATGCAACTGAAACAAATAAATGCTTTACTTTTGATTTATTACTAATACATCTTTGTAGAGTTGTAAACCACATTTCTCTCTTCATAATAAGTAATGAGGTATTTTCTTTAAGCGATGTGTGAAAGCAGATTTAGTTTTATGTTCGTGCTGTACGATGCTGCCCTCACACGACCGATCGACCGATCAGCAGCTGTTACTGTTTGTTGATGAGATACGGCGATTGCTGTGTTTCGCACTCGCGGCACTCGCGATACATGTTTACGTTTCGTTAAGCCAATTAACACAACAATGTGAACATCAGTGAAAACCGCTGAGAATTATTGACGCACCTTCAGAATGGAACAGCTGGCCCAAGATCTCACCATCGCACTAGAAGAGTCAGAGTCGTGCGGCCCTATCGCGCTACAGCCGGGCAGAAAATGGGGCATGAGGAGACGTACACGATCTGCGGGCAATTTGCGTGAGTTTAATAATTTCTATTTGTAGCGTGATCATTGACACACTAGCGGCGCGCTTAATCTTCCATATAAACCGAACATTGAAGTAGTAGAAAGTGATGCATTTATTTTCAGATATCTGTGTGAAATCATGTGATAATAGATCTGAGGACAGCACCAGTAGCAATTCAGAGGTGCGCCCTTGGGACCAAGCCGCCGCCGGCAACGGCAGCGTGCATCATTCCGACTCAGATGACATGTCTGTAAACTTTCAAGTTCCCCAATGCAGCTCAGTTCCACAGAAATCTCAAGCCATGAAACTGAAGAGTTCAATTCACCCTTTTATTAGGGGAAGATACAGAAAACTTGGTCAGTCATCAATTAATAATTACACTACATGATTAAATAATGTTCAATAATCGATTTTAATTTGTCTATTACTAAAGGAATGAGCCACAGCTTGGAAAGCGACTCGTTCAACGAACATTCGCCGGCTCGACCGAGCATTCGCCGCAAAAGAAAACTGAAGCGAATGAGCGTGGA
>JAODGE020024549.1:0-12468 GCA_027574965.2 Ecitophya simulans
GACGACAGAGTTGTAAAGAAGAAATTGAGTGAACATTTGTTTGGTGTTAAACCTAAACGCTCCGAAATGTGGGCAACCCACCGTACACCAGCCAGCGCGCAGACAGCGCGAGCGCACACGAAAATGTATTCGACATCAATCTTTCATCGCGCACGATCGTCGTTGCCATCCGGCGGCCTCACGCAGCTCCTCTCGCTGCGCGCCGCATCGATTAATATTAAACCGCGCGCGCGGCGCATTCATCACGCTCGTCTCGGCGCCGTTTTAATCTTGGCGGCGATTCGGACGCGCGTCGATTCAATTCGTCATTGTTTCGAGCGTCCGGCCGGCCGTTTTTGCGCCGCGCCGGTGTCGGCGGCGCGCGCGACTCGGCCCGAATGCGTAATCGAAAATTAATTGTTTACAAATTGCTCGCGACAAGTCGGCGCGCACCAAAAAGAACCGCCCGACGACGCGCCGCAGATAAAAATAACTCACGCAGGTAGACGCGGCGGAGGACGCGAAAAAAAAAAAAACATACCAAGAAAAGCAACAAAAAACGCGACGTTCTGCTCCCGATCCCTTTTTGGGCAACGTATGCGCGCACGACGGGCCGCGCAAAAAGAACGCCGAATTGCATATTCGGTTGCATACCAGTTGTCTTCCCAAAGGTTCGCAGATGGCGCTCGCGTGGCAAATTTTCAGCGTTCAAAAGGCAGAAAAAAATGACGCTAAAGTCAGAAAAATAAAGGGACGTGAAAATTTTGAATTTTATTTTTGGTGGTTTAGTGGCGCCATCTATGAACATCCCAAACTGACACGATTTTTAACGTTGCGTCGTCATTTCGTTTAATGTGCATTTGGTTGCCTATACTAAACCACAATGTCTATCTAATGTTCCAGAACGGCAACAGACTGTTCGTCGGCGCCCCGGGCAGTTACTACTGGCAAGGTAATAATATAATTTCACGTACAATAATTTCACGAGAGTTTTGTGTTTTTTTTAGTGTTTTCGTTCTAGAACACTCCTAAGCTCGCCCGTTACGAACGTTTTCTATTGCGACCAATTTATATGTGTTTCAGGCCAAATATTTTCGATCGATGCGAACGCCAAATTCCCTTTCTCTCCCGGACTATTTACCAACGGAGCCTTCGGCTCAGGTACATATCATCCTCCGAACGCGAGCGGATCGTAAATCAAACGAACACACCCAACAACAACAACAACAACAACAACACGCATCGACTCACCCAGTATTAATCGTAGAGAATAATCGATTAATCGTATCACATCGCCTTTCCACATTCACTTGATATTCATCCGCTCGCCGCACCGAATGATACAAACGACGACAGTATCATCCATCATTATCTATTTTCGCAACAATAATCTTATCATTTGTTACTAAACCAATGGTGTTCTACCACGCTTGCACTCGATTTGCGGGGTTCTAATCGCACTAATCGCGCGTTTTGTATGATTTGCGAGTTGGTCGAGTGTGATCGGCACTTGTCTCTCTCGACATCCAAATTCGCCCCCGTTGCTCAAATTTCGACCTCATCAGTTCAGTTTAGTCTCGGCCATCGTCACCAGCCACCATCACTTGTTACAACTGTCACACCGTACCACACCGAATATGTTGTTTTACTTTTTCTGGTCGTTTCTTTTTTGCGAAAGACGCCAAGTTGTCGAGTCTGCGTTATCGATACACGCGCCAAACATGGCCGCACTCCTGTCACTCGATCTTCGCTCAAGGTAAAGCCCGACGCGCGGCGATCGTTAGCGACGCCGCGCGATCGAATCGAATGCGCTCCTTCGCAGCGCACAGCGCCCTCTATGTCGTAAACGCTTATCTACTGGTGTAGTTGCTCTTTTGTTTTGACGTCGGCGTGACGCCACACGCAGTTTGTTTTTGCGCAGGCGCACGAGATGGCGACGGGGTCGCCACGGCTTCTTTCTAATTATTTGAATAATTCGATACATCATTACTGATCGATTAATGATTTACAACTGGTTTAATATGCAATTAATGCTCGCACAATGGTCGATGTGACTAATTCGCGCGCGCGCCAATGCCGACACTGATCGCGTCCGTTTGTAGGTCAGGTCATCCAGCAGCCGTTGGAGAAGCGTCCGGCCGTGGTGTCGACGAACGAGGGCGGGGCGATGGAAGACGATTCGTACATGGGCTACTCGATGACCGTCGGCGACTTCCTCGGCGACGGCGAGCAGGGCGTGGCCGTGGGCAAGCCGCGCGGGTCGGGCCTCTTCGGACAGATCAATCTGTTCACGTGGAACCTGACCAACTACCGCAACATCTCGCTGGTGGAGTTCGGCAACCAGATCGGCACCTACTTCGGCTACTCGCTCGCCGCCGGCGACGTCGACGGCGACGGCACGGACGACCTCATCGTCGGCGCGCCGCTGCACGTGGAGCCGAACAACGAGGGCCGGTACGAAGTGGGTCGCGCGTACGTCATCTTCCAGGGCACGGAGCAGCAGACGAGGCGGTTCATAGCCATCGACGGGTTCAAGTCGAAGTCGCGCTTCGGCCTCGCCGTCGCGCGCCTGGGCGATCTGAACGTGGACGGCTTCGCGGACTTCGCCGTCGGCGCCCCGTACGACGGGCCGAACGAACGCGGCGCCGTCTACGTCTACCACGGCGGTAAATCGCTCAGCGAGCCGAAGCACAGTCAGGTCATCTACGCCGAGGACGTCGCGGTCGGCGCGCCGATCAGGACCTTCGGGTTCTCGCTCGCCGGCGGCGTGGACCTCGACGGCAACGACTATCCGGACGTGGCCGTCGGCGCCTACGACAGCGACGCCGCCTTCTTCTTCCGGTCACGGCCGGTGGTCAAGATCGAATCCAAGGTCGACTTCACCAACCGCCACAAGAAGATCGTGCTGGAGGAGAAGAACTGCACGCTGCGGAGCGGCGCGCGCGTGCCCTGCACGCGGCTGAAGATCTGCATGCGGTTCCACGGCCGGAACGTCCCGTCCGCGATCGACCTCGAGGTGCAGTACATCCTGGACGGCAAGAAGACGCCGCCGAGGATGTTCTTCACGCAGAAGGAGGACGCCACCACCGTCACGGAGAACGTCCGCTTGATCAAGGACCAGCAGAGCCATTGCACCGAGAAGGTGGTGTACATTCAGAACGAGATCAAGGACAAACTCACGCCGCTGGAGGTGGAAGTGAGGTATGCGATGAAGGAGGCGCAGAGTCTGCACTTCGCGAGGATCAGAGACCCCGGCGCGCCGGTGACGCCCATTCTCGACCCCAGCCACAAGCAGATGACCAAGGACTCGCTCACGATCCACAAGAACTGCGGGCCCGACAACATCTGCATACCGAACCTCAAACTGGAGGTGAAGAGCAACGTGGAGAGCTTCCTGCTCGGCTCCAACGACAAGCTGGAGTTCGACGTCGTGGTGCACAATCTGGGCGAGGATTCCTTCGAGTCCTCCTTCGACATGCGCCTGCCCGAAGGGATTAACTTCAATCGCATCAGGCAGTCGGCCAACACGGAGGTTAGGGTGCTCTGCACGCCGGAGAACAACACCGTGAATTGCGACATTGGCAATCCGCTGCCCGCCAACAAGATCGTCCGGTTCAAGGTGCTGATGGACACGGCGCATCACAAAGAGGGCATGAGTCCCAGTTACGACTTCCTGATGACCGTCAACAGCACGAATCCCGAGACCGCCGACACGGTGTACGACAATCGGATAGAGAAGTCGATCCCCATCTGGGTGAACTCCCAGCTGGAGCTGTCGGGCACGTCCAAGCCGCAGGAGGTGCACTACAACACGACGTTCTACGCCTCGGAGAAGATCACGCGAGAGAGCGACGTCGGCCCGCAGGTCATCCATCTCTATTCGGTGAAGAACAACGGCCCGTCGAGCATCAACGAGGCCGAGGTGTTGTTCCTCTGGCCGTACGCCACGCTCGGCGGGGACGACCTGCTGTACCTCGTCGAGCAGCCGCACATTCTCGGCAACATGAAGTGCGAGCCCGCCGAGGCGAACTTCAGAGGCTACGATCTGGAGGTGAGGAAGAAAAGCATCTGGGAGTCGCTGGGCATCGCGCAGAGCGAGATTGCCGACAAGGTCGTCGACGGCGGCATCAGGATAGTCGAAGGGATAGGGTCGCACGGCTCCACACCGAAGGACGTCAAGATCACCAATCGGAACGAGGCCGATTACGAACGACGGGAGCAAGCTGGAGGCGCGTCCGGTGGCCTGGCGGTGGGGGGCGGCAGCGGGACGGTCCTGCATGTGGGCAAAGACACCGGCAGCGGGAGCAAGGTGTCGGAGACGCACGTCACCGGCGGTTGGACGCAGAACGGCACGAGTTACTCCAGGGAGTTCCAAGGTGGTACCGTCAGAGTCACCCAGACCTCCTCTGGATCCAGCAGTGGCTCCTCGGCAGGTGTATATTATGGTCATGATGGTCAGGGATCATCGTCTACGTTATCTTCTGCTGGATATTCCGGCGGATCAGGCAACGTCATCTATACATCCTCGGGCACCAAACCATCGGATTCCTCGATTTCCTTGTCGTCTGGTGCCGGCGCAGCTTCGTCATCGTCCTCCTCGTCGTTTGCCACGTCCGGGTCCTCCGCGTCCGAACAACTCCACGCCTCCCAGGAAGAGGGTCGTCGATCTGGTCAGGACTTCCGCGCCTCCGACGGCAGACACACCACCTACGAGGCGGGCACGTACCCCCATCGTCCCAACACGACGCACGGCAAGGTCAACGAGCACTTCAATTGGAGCGCGGGGACGGTGTCCAATCACAGCACCACCTCCGCGGACGTCTATCAGGTGAACCGAGAGTTTTACGAAAGGCGGCGCGAGGAGGAGGCCAGGAGGATCCAGCAGCGGGAGCGCATGCTGCAGCAGGAGAAGCACGACAGGGAGATCGCGCTCAGGCGACAGGAGGAGGACAGACGAAGGACCGACTATTACGGGCGACAGGATGGCGACGCCAGGCAGCAGATGGAGGAGGCGCGCAGGGTCGAGGAGGAAGCGCGTCGCGTGGAGCAACTGCGACGCGACGAAGAGTACCGCAAGCAAATGGAGGAGTACCACAGGCAGCTGGAGGAGTACAACCGGAAGTACGGCGTCACCAGCGCGACGGCGTCTTCGGCGGCGGGTCATTCCTCCGGGCGCGGCGCGCAGACGCAGCGTCAAGGTCAGGACGACTTCTACTCGGAGGAAGTGTACGCCGGTTCGGAGGAGGAGGCGGACTATCGCCATCAAGGTCATGCGTCCTCCTATAATCGCTCGTACGGTTCGACCGGCGGGGCGCATCACTCCCAGGGAGGTTACTCGCAGGCTGGGTGGGCGGAGTCGGCTGCAGGTGGACAGGGCTTCCGCACCGGCGCCGTCGATCTTGGCATCCTGGGCGCCGGCTCGTCCGGTGCCACGGTTACGAGCGCAACAGAATTCGGTCGCGGCGGTCAAACCACGCAACACCGCGACGAGAGTCAAGCTCGGTCGCGCTCCGGTTCGACCCGCTACGAATCCCACTCGGAGTCGTCGTGGTCGTCGTCGTCGGGCGGCGGATCGCGCTACCAGGGACGCGACAACGTGGCGACGGACCGGCCCAACTACGACCAGCGCTTCGTCGGGCGCAGGAGGCGCGAGGCGGGCGACAAGGACATCAGGGATTTCATGCAATGCCAGTCGAGCAAGTGCCTCGCCATCCGGTGCACGGTGGGGCCGTTGCTGAAGGATCAGAGCGCTCTGATCGCCTTGAGGAGTCGGGTTAGCGTGCGCACGCTGCGAAACGTGAGTCGCTCGTCTGGCCTCACTTCCGGCAGCCGCTGATCGTGATGTTCTCTGTAGATATCGACGTCGCAATCGATCAACTTCTCGTCGATGATGTTGGCGCGCATCGAGAAGCTGCCGTACATCGGCCGGCCGCTGAACAGGACCGTGCACAGTCACGAGATCTTCACGACGGTCGCCGCGCCGGAGCCGGACGTCAAGCCGGACATCGTGCCGTTGTGGGTGATCGTGTTGTCGGCCGTCGGCGGCACCGTCGTGCTACTGCTGTTGATTTACTTGTTACATAAGGTATGCCGACTATACAGCAACAGGAAGTGATCAAAATTTACTCGCGATTCAATTTACAGCTTGGATTCTTCAAGAGAAATCGTCCGTCGGACGCGCCCGAACGACAGCCCCTCAACCGCAACGCGTACTACAATGGCGACCAAGCGCAGTAGGCAACTCAACGTACGCCAAATCGACTGATCCCAACGAGCAGCTAACGAACGAACGGACTATGGACTAGACAACTTATTTATTACTTACTTGTAGAATGCGTGTTCGCTAACACAAGATGGCAGACCGAGCGGCGAGCAGGGGCGGATGCCTAACACGACTAAACTCGACTCGATCCTTTTGCCTTTCACACTTCACGTTCTCACCTAGTGCCTTAACTCGCAGATGCGCAGAAACTAAAACATTGTTACATACTAAATTATTATACTCACTGTAAATAGCTAATGGTAAATAAACGGATGAAGTACTCTGCGGGCGTTAGAGATTCCGGGTTGACCTCGCTGCCCTTCGCGTGTCCGCTTCCGGCGCGCCGCCATTTGCATAGAATGAGCGCGAGGCGCTTGACCGCGTCGAAGCACGACGAAACTGTGTCGACGCCGAAACAAAAGAATAATGCGCGCGCGCAACGCGCTTTAATAGAGGCGCGCGCGCGCCGCACGTCTTTCAGTCGCGCACGAGACGTTCCGGAGCGAACCAGAGACGAAGATGGCGCTGATACTCACCGGCCTGTACAGGTTGTACTCGTACGCGATGACGGACCTGCCAGGTATGCGAATTGGCGCTGCGCTGTGGCCGTTGCGGCGCGGATGCTTCGAGCGTGTCGTTGCAGACCCCCGGACGCAGCACCTGCTGTTCCTCAACCACGTCAGTTGGCCCCTGTGCATCATCGGCGGCTATGTCTACTTCGCGCTGTATTGGGGCCCGCGCTGGATGCGCAACAGGAAGGCCTTTCGCATCGAACGCCTCATGGACGTCTACAACGCGATACAGGTCGTCTATTGCGCCTACATCGTCTACTCGGTAACTCTGACCGCCAACAATGTCGTATGTCCCAAGCTAAAAGTGTGAATTCCCCAAGGGCGTTCGCCTCTGCGTCTTCAAATACGACTGGCGCTGTGCCCCGGTAGATTACTCCATGAACCCCGAGGCGATTGAAGTCGCCTACCTGACCTGGAGTTATTTCATCATCAAAATCGTCGACTTAATCGATACGGTACGCATATCGTTCTCACCTCGCCCAAGACGCGACTGTGCTTGTGCGTCCAGGTGTTCTTCATACTGCGCAAGAAGGAACGACACGTGTCCTTTCTTCACGTGTACCATCACGGCGGCATGGTGGCCATTTCGTGGATCACCGCCAAGTTCCTGCCCGGCGGGCACTGCGTCTACGTCGGCATCATCAACTGCTTCGTCCACGCGGTCATGTACAGCTACTATCTGGTGTCGACGCACTACAAGTCGAATCTGTGGTTCAAGAAGCACATCACGCAGCTGCAACTCGTAAGGGACGCGCGCGCGACGAAAGGGATGACGCTTGAGCGCAAGACGTGTTGCAGCTCCAGTTCGCCACATTCACCGTCCTCTACGGCCAGCTGTTCTTCAGACGCAACTGCGACTTCCCGTGGTTCACGCAGTGCGCCTTCATACCGCAGAACATCTTCATGACGGTCCTCTTCGCCGACTTCTATTACCGCACGTACGTGAAGAAGAAGAAACCCGATGGCGACCAACTTCAGAACGGCGACGTCCGCAGCGGTAAAAGTTATGGCGGCGTCACTAACGTGACGTACGTCCCAAATGGAGATTCGAAGATGGCTATCGCGAGTGCTGCTTCCTGAGGCGTAGCGTAATGATTTTACTGCGTTATTGTTAGTTTTTTGCTAGAAATAATAAAATTTTGTGTAGGCTAGAAAATTCTCGCTCGGGTAGAAGACTTACCATAGTAATAGATGCATGTGACCCGATGATTGGAGGTGATCTCGGGCTTGACTTTTGTTTGAGATGTTAGTGTGGGTTGTTAGCAAGGAGAGTGACTGTGTAGACGAATGGCACTCAAACGCAACATTTTAGTAAATGGAAGTTGAAAGACAATTGTTACAATACAGCGAAAAATTGTAAACTGTTCCGCAACTAACTTAACTCTGTAACGTGTAAGCTTTCAAATGAAACTCCGGCGAGCAACCGAGGGGATCGACAGTTTCCCCTTCATTCTTGCCAAACAGTCTCACAAAGTGTTACATAGTTAAAATATAATATAACCACGGCTAACTCTAAACTACGCGTTGATAACAAATGCAACACGACAACTTGCAATTAGAACGTGTATACAATTAATTATCTTTTAATGGAGTCAAGTGCAGTTTCAGNTGCAGTTTCAGCGGATCCTTAACGCCGTAGAGTAATTCGGCGTCGAATCGCATCGGAGGATGGTTCCAGCGCATGTCAAAATGTTTCACCATCTGTCAAAATGAACACAAATTAATAACAATTCCGTCAGCGAGTGAACAGTGCGTCTCTACCGCCTACCTTTGCAACGAACACTTCGATCTCTAAACTGGCCAATCGCTTGCCAACGCAGCTCCTAGGCCCGAAACCAAAGGGCATGCTGACGAAGGGACTCGTCGCTTTCGACTCCGACGCGAGATCACCTCGCATCCAGCGCTCGGGCGTGAATTCGTTCGCGTTCGCGTAGTGTTCCTCGTTGGTCGACAAGTATAGATGAGGAGCGACGACGGCTTTCTGCAACGAATTGAACGTCGAGCGAGAGCGTCCGAACAAGTTAGCCCTGACGACGCGACGCGCTAATTGCGGCACTTACGCCTTTCGGTATGTCGTAGCCGGCGAGCGTGACGTCCTTTGTCATGACGCGCAAGATGACCGAGGTGACCGGCGCCAGGCGCATGGCTTCCTTGACGACGGCGCGCAGGTACGGCATTCGCTCGAGGGCATCCTTGGTGACGGCGCTCGAAGAACCCGGAAGCGCCTCGCGCACCTCGGCGCGCAGCTTCTCTTGCACGCGTCTGTTCGCGGCGAGGAAGTACAAGATGGCGCCGGACACTTTGCCCGTCTTATCGACAAGAAACAATAACGCACTAATTAACGAACATGGTCCTCGCTAAGATCATTACAGATACACGACTGCAGTCAGATTACCGTATCGATTCCGGCAGCTAACATGTCCAAGGTCATCACGACGGACAACAGTTTGCCTTTGGCGCGGAGTTTTTCGAACGCGCTCTTATCGGATTCGCTCTTGAGCGCGTAGTTGGGATCGTCCTCGACTCTCCTGATCGCATCCTCGATCAACGCCAACACTTTGCTAAACAAAAAGAATAAAAAATAAAAGGATTAAAGAACTCGAGGTCAAATTTTGGTGAAATAGATTATGTTATGACGTACTTCGTGAAGAAATCCTGATACTTGACGAATCTCTGCCATATCGGTAGGTTGAACCTTCGACAAAACGGCGCCCACGGCGAAAAATCCAAAACGTACGACATGGCAAATATATCCAGCATGTACTTCGCCATCTTGTGCGACTCCTCCGACGGGTTTGCATCGATGCACCCCAAGCGCGTGTCCAAGGCGATGACGCCGATCGACTCCAACGCCCACTTGTGTATTTCGTCCAAATAATCCGCAGGCGTTTCGCTCCTGGGACTCTTGCGCAAGAACTCCGTGGTCCTTTCGACGAAGTCGTCGGCGACGTCGTTGATCGCGGTTATGTACTGATGCGCAGTGCGCGGCTGCATCAGAATCGGGTTGACTTTCGTACGGAAGTCCGCCCATGGTTCGTCATTACTAAGTGTTAGACAGCGCAAACCAGTTATGAAGTGGCAAAACAGTCGTTGATAAACTATGAGCTGATAAGCGATAACGCGAAATTTTATGCTTTCAGCGGTGCGTTCTAGAATGGTACAGTTTGTCGGCTACCTCATGAGCAACCCTTCGACGTCCCCGAAGACGTCTTTGCGCATGACGTTCCTGTAGTAGACAATCGAGTGGAATCCTATGCGCCTGGGCCAAGTCCCTTCGTTCCGGTACATCATTTCGATGTCCTTGACGTCAAAGACGAAGACTGTGTCGCCGACACCCATCAAATTTCGCATCAGGCATATATCTCCATAGGTATTACGCATACTGAAAACCAGAAAAAGCCCCAGACTTGCATCAGCTTCAACAAATACTTTCGAACACAAATAATTTAAAGTGCATCAAGATCAAATTTCCGTAAACACTCATAAACAAAGCCGCCAATGATAGATCAGCGATTAGTGATAGAAATGTGCATTGCACTTTGTTGATTTAGCTCGTTATAACTCACTATGCGGATAAATCCAGAGGATGTCGGTACTTTGCGGCCAGCCATGTTGTGCCAATAAGAGGCAACGATCTCGGACCGGGAATCTCCTCGAACGATCTGATTCGTGTCGTTGACGCAGCTTCCGCCGCTACCGTGGCTTTCGTCCGGCTAGAAACCGGCGAGACGAACGTGCAGCGAGCGAGGCGATGCAGACTCAATCGAGACATCTCGGCGAGTGACCCGAGCGATTGGAATCGTTGCGAACGGCAACGAAAATCGCGAAAACCCTAACACTTGCCTCGCTCACTCACGACGCTATCGCGCAATGATGCCGACCGGTTTCCCGTACTCCTTCCCAGCGTTAGAAATCGCTCCGCTCCCGCTAACAATAAACAGCCAGACGCACCTAACGATCTAACCTAGGCAACTTTATCTACACGCCGTCTAAAGCAATCACGTAGTCGTAAATCCCTCGGAGTAGCTCAAGCCGTCCAGCTTGTCGATGCTGTTCAGCAAGTCGGGGCGCGTGATCAGCGCCCTCTTAATGCTCTGCGTCAGGAGGTTCTCCTGAAAGTACGCCGGGAAGGGCATGTCCTCCAGCGAGAACACGTGCAGGTTGCCATCGATGTCGGCGACGAGCAGGCAGCGCCCGTCGTGCGTGAACTTAATCAGCGTGTTCCTCGACTTGGTCGGCGACAAGGTCGCGCTCTGCGAGTCGTACGTCTTGCGCTGCAGGTCCCAGATGAAGATCTCGTTGCCGGAAATGCTCGCGACGATGGTGGAGTGGGAGGGACTCCACGCCACGCCCTGCACGCCCGTCCATCGCTTCTTGATCTCGAACAGCGGCTCGGCAATGCCGTCCGCCCACAGTCTGATCGCCCAGTCGTCGCCGCAGGTGAGGAACAGCTTGTTGCAGAACGGCGAGAACTCCATCGAGTACATCGGGCCGTCGTGGGCGAGGAAGAGGTCGAGGTGTTGGTGGAAGTAGTTCTTCGAGCATTTGTGCACGATGCCCTCGCTGGTGCTGATGTAGTAGATCCTCGGATCGACGGGATGCGCGGTGTACACCAGCGCGGGCGAGTGCCGCGAGTAGGAGACCTTCTTGGCGGTGCATTTGCGCAGGGTCTCGATGCCCTTGAGCTTGCCCTCCGCCGAGGTGATGCGCATCATGTGGCTGCTCGCCATGACGACGCCCTGCCGACTGAGGCGGAGCTTGACGATGCGGCCATTTTGACACGTCGCCACCAGAAATTCCTCGCCTGTTCGCAAGGTTATCGTCAATGCTGTGGAAGATTTCGATGCGAGCAATGCGTACCTCGGTAGTAATCCACGTCCGTGTACCAGTTCAATTGCCATATGGGTTCGTACAGACCGCTGGTGACTTTGCTGTTGACGCCGATCAACGAAACGCGTCTTTTGCTCACGTCGATCACGTTGACGGTCCCGTCGTAGAAGCCGATCGCCAGCGTGTTGTGGTAGTGGTTGCTGAAGTCCAAGGAGGTCACCGGCGTCTTGAAGTGATATTCGCGCTCGGGCTGGACGGGATTTTTGATGTTCCAGAGCAACACGAGGCCCGTGACGTCCTCGTCGTAGTAGAAGCGACCGTAGCCGACGGCGATAACGTCCTGGTTGGCTTTGTTGATGCACATTGCGGACACGCAACGATCTGGAAGATGCGACGCAGTTAGTTGCATAACCTAAAGGTGTCGTAACGCGTTGTTGGCCGATGTAGAGTTGAGGAAAGGAACTGGTTGCAGTTAGCCGCGCAAGGAAAGAGTAGCTCTGAAGTGACGTCACGCACGAAAATGACCGAAGATAAACGACGATTCCAAATACGACGTTCTGGTTGGTTAAAAGTAATTGTCGTACATACCTCTATCTCGCTCACTACCTTATCTTATCTCTCTTTCTCCTGTATATTAAATCTACCCAAAATCGTTAAAAACGGTAGGCAACTTGTCTGACAGTCGCCCATAGCAACTAAGAAGTGCCAGCTTCAAATTCTAGAACTCTCTAATAGCTACTATAGTCACCTTTAGTGTCAGCGTTAGCAAACGTCCACAAGAAATTCAGCCGGTAATTATACTCGATGCCCTCTCTGAAAGGACTA
>JAODGE020024553.1:0-11184 GCA_027574965.2 Ecitophya simulans
ATTTCTCGTCGTCATCCATTTCGAGTGTCTGCATGTCTTCAGTTTCATTGGTTTCACGTTGGCTGAACTACCACAAATACTGCAAAAACTGCGTGTAATCGAAGTCCAAGCGAGTTAAAAAAAAAGCTTGTGAAAAAAATCAACGTCGAAGGAGGACGGATCCTTTGATTTGTTGACTAGCGACGCTCTTTGCCAGCATCTGGATGCTGTTGCCATTACTGCCATCTACGTTTAATTCGGCGTAGATTAAGCCTTATTAATTGGATTTTTAATTTTTTCCAATATTAACAAAAATGCAAAGAGGTACCCCTTAGTACATTTGCCAAAATTCTAATGCAATGTTAAATTAGCGGAACATTATCTCAACTAATATCAACTCTAGACAAAATTGCTTGGTGCCATTTGAATCTACCTTCAATTCTGTGTCGATTGAGCTTTGGTTAATGCCATTCGAATCTACGTTCAATTCTACCTCAACTAAGCTAGTTTATTTAGACATTTATTTATTTTTCGACATTTTTCGCAAACCTCTTAGTTTTCAAATTCGTAACATTGGTGAACATAACCTCTTATGAAAACAAGTGCCGACTGTCTGCAATATCGTGAAAACCAACAATAAAACGGTAATAAATGTCCGTATTTAAATGAATCAACAAACACATAATCAAAGTACACTACCAAACAAGTTTATTCAATATTTTGTGGGCTGAACTTTTGCCGTCGTCAGCTTAGGACAGCATATCTTTGGCTACAATTTACTTTCACTGTGGCCCCTGTGCGATGAGAACTTTTGGTTAGAATGTTGGAGATTTGTAATCCTGCTTGTTGTTTCCACTGCTGACTTTAAATCTTTTTAGGTATTGCTTAGGATGGTGTCCAACACCAGGTTTAACCCCATACATTTTTGATTCCTGATTGGAAATGTGCACGGGTGGGTAGATTGTTATTCGTAAACTTTTCTTTACTACTCATCTAACAAAGTAGTTCACATATCTCATTTGCAGATGTTGCAGTTATTGTAATTGCTGTGCTAATGGCTGAATGGCTGAAGATTCATCTTCAACTTGTCAACAGTTTGATGTTGGAAGATCTATGTTATGATGGAGGAATTGAGAACATGCAAGCAACAGTGCAGGTGATTCCAGTACACATTTTTTTTGGTGTAGAGTTGTAATTGTGAATTGTGTTAGAAATATTTGGCATGAATTATCTTCATCTCAAAGATGCAGGAAACGCAGGTTTGACATTTTTTCGCAATATTTTGTAATCATGTTGTTCGATTTCTTCCATAGCCATGTGAAACAATAGAAGATTATGTTCTCGATCTTGCAGATACCAGAAAGTTGCGCGGAACCTGCGGGAAAGTAGGAAACTTTTGCAATTTTCCAATTTTGTAAACGCGTCGTTCGATTTGTACAACATTAGATTTAAACAATAGGCGATTATGTCCTTAATCTTACGGACACCAGAAAGTTGCGCTTAACCTGCGGGAAAATGAGAAAATGTCGAACCCCATGTTTAACACCATACATTTTTGATTCCTGATGGAAACATGCACGGCGGGTACTCATCAAAGTCGTTCACATATTTAATTTGCAGATTCATCATAGCTCTCAAAAGTAGCCAATTTTTATACTTTTTCTAAACATACCTTGAAGAATCGGCTGCAAGACGCGTTGTGGCAAAGATAGTTTCAGTTTTTTTTCTAGTAGCCATTTTAGCCCAAAACAAGCCTTGCAAAATTTGCTGTGAATAACAAGCGCTCTAGCTAAGATAGTTTTGCAATTTTTACCTCATTACTTTATTCGTGGGATAGAACCGACGACGATGGATAATGAGACAACCCTGGTACTCTTAATTAGCACGACCACTGGTCTTGTGGTTCGCATTTGGCACAATATAGCAGGTACATGAATCTATAATTTTGATTTGAAACAGGCAATGTGTAATAATATAAATTGATTATATATGCTATAGATTCATACTGCAACAACGAAACATGAATTAATCAATATATTCTATTATACATTTGCGTTCTTCCGCGCAGAAGGGCTGGCCTTTTAGCACGATTTATTTCCAAATTTCTACGGGAAGTGGGGCAAAGTGGCCCTCAAAATGAACCCACTTTTGTACTTTTGCGAAACATACTTTGCAGAATTGCCCGTAACACGCATCCTAGTATTACCATTTTCACATCATTGCCTAGCAGACGAGTTGTGGGTAAAAATGGCGATGGAAATTGCAAAATTGCCTGTAAAACGCGTTCTAGGGCAAGTAGATATGCGATTTTTACAGCATTACATAGCAGAAGAGTTGGTCTTTCAATTTTCGTATAAATTATTGCAGAATTTCTACCGAAAGTGGGTCAAAATGGCTCTAGAAATTAATCAATTTTTGAATTTTTCCAAAACATGCTTTGCAAAATTGGCTGTAATACGCGTTCTAGGGCAGATAGATTTGCGATTTTCACAGCATTACATAGCAGAAGAGTTGGTCTTTCAATTTTCGTATAACTTTTTGCAGAATTTCTACCGAAAGTAAAAATGGCCCTAGAAATTAACCAATTTTTGAATGTTTTCAAAACATGTCTTACAAAATCGGCTATAGCATGCGATCTAGGGCAGATAGATTTGCTATTTTCACGGTATTACATAGTAGAAGAGTTGGTCTTTTAATTTCTCCCTATTTTATCGCCGAAGTTCGATTGGAAGTGGGTAAAAATTGCCCTAGAAATTAAGCAATTTTTGAATTTTTCCAAAACATGTCTTACAAAATCAGCTATAGCATGCGATCTAGGNATGCGCGCGGCCGCAGTTCACGCTCGCGTCTTATCTCGACTCTTTCCCGTACGCGTATGTCGGCATAGCGTGCACTCTTTTGCACCAATGTGCGCGCAGCTCGCCAACCGGTTGCCTTGCGATTCTCGCGCGGCGCGCGGCCCCCACCGCTCGGCTTGGCTCGGCTTGGCACGCGTCGGCACGACGCACGCGACATGTCCGTCAACGGTCAACGCCGAGTCAGTCAATCAGTACGGTTCTCGCTGTCGGCTGGTCTGCACGCGGCCCGTCGTCGTAATTTCAAATGGCGAATCGAGCGGTGTCAAATTTTGTACTGTTAGCGTACAATTCGTGTTGTTCTCGTCAAAATAACAATTGCACACGCCGCGTCTAGTAATTCGTGAGTTCTTGTCGGGAATAGTTAGGGATAATACAAATGTTCGTGCACTACGTTGTTCCGTCCGGCGCTAATGTTCGATTTCACTTGTTATTGCATGTGGTTCGTCTTATTCAATAATTGCCGCGTACGTAACGTATTTCTTCGTCGTGCAATCTTCATGTAATTGTTGTGTTTTATTAATGTTCCATAAATTATTAAAGATTAGATTAAATCCTCTTGATACTGCACCCTAAATGTTTGTTTTCTGTGTTTTTTAATTTGCATTCGAAATTAGTTAAACTATAACGCCAATGATGCGTGTTGTAATTTAATTAATTTTGTACATATTTTTTTAAAAACTGGACAAAACTGAGATATAAATATAAGTTCCAACTAGACCTGGCAAGGACGTCTTGATGGCGTAGTGCGCATAGACGCACGGTTGCAGTGCGAAGCAACCCGGTTTCGAATCTCACCGCCGGCCGGCAGTTTTTTCTGAGAAAGCCGTCGGCTAATATTCGGACTAAAGTCACACTTACAAATTAAAATTTGTAAGTCCGAATATTTAAATAAATATTCACATTATAGGATATTGTATAGATAAATATAAGTTCCAACTTCATTAAACAAGGACGCCTCAATGGCGGGGTGCGCATAGGCGCGCGGATGCGGTGCGATCCGGCCCGGGTTCAAATCCTACGTTCGATGGGCATTTTTCTGGTAAAGTCGCCGAAATCCACCGAGCGTCGCACGAAATTGAAGAATCCGAAGGGTGTATTCGAAAATACAAAATAAATTGAAAACTCCTAAAATAGTCCGAATATAACAAGAGAATGGGGGAAGAAAATATACGAACGAGAAAAGGATCAAGAAAAAAAGTACGGGAGAATGGGAAAAGAAAGGCGAACGAGAAAAAGAAAAAGAGTAGTAAAAATTCTCTTTTCGTTTTGATAAGATCGTCGGAGTCTCGCTCCGTGTTAGGCGACGCCGGAGGCGTCGCCTTAAGATCGCGAAGATGGACGCGTCCAATCGCTTCCGGCCCAACCTATCGACTGTCGTCTCCTCCAGATTTTTCGGCCATTACGACTCAAATTCTGGTAGGGATTATTATTTTTGAGGAGGGAGAGTTCCGAATCATTCCGAATCAATCCGAATAATTCAAATATTTATTAATATACTCGGACTTAGAATTATTTTCCGAATTTCCGAATTATTTAGTGTTTCTGAACACATCCTGCAGATTCTTGAATTTCGTGCGACGCTCGGTGGATTTCAGCGAATTTATCAGAAAAATGCCCCATGGATGCGGAATTCGAACCCGGGCCGGCTCGCACCGCAACCGCGCGTCTATGCGCCATCCGCCATTGAGGCGTCCTTACGTGTTAAAGTTGGAACTTATATTTATGTATACTATTTCCTATAATACAAATAATTATTTAAATATTCGGACTTACAAATTAAAGTCCGAATATTAGCCAACGGCTTTCTCAGAAAAAACTGCCCGCCGACGGTGAGATTCGAACCCAGGCCGGTTCGCACCGCAACCGTGCGTCTATGCGCACCACGCCATCGAGGCGTCCTTGCTAAGCGTAGTTGGAACTTATATTTATCTTCAGATAAGTCCAGCTTTTAAAAAATTATATACGAAATTAATTTATAACACGCCAATGCGTTATAATTTAACTAATTTCGAATGCAAATTTAAAAAAAAAAAACGAAAAACAAACATTTAGGGCGCGGTATAAAGTGGATTAAATCCAATCTGTAATAATTTATGGAACATTAATAAAACACAACCGACCCGTGCTGAGCCGAGTCAAGCCGAGCGGTGGGGGCCGCGCGCCGCGCGAGAATCGCAAGGCAACCGGTTGGCGAGTTGCGCGCACATTGGTGCAAGAGAGTGCACGCTATGCCGACATACGCGTACGGGAAAAAGTCGAGATAAGACGCGAGCGTGAACTGCGGCCGCGCGCATGCCGTCGACCGGTAACTGTTACGCACCGATGTCAAAAAATTAACGAACTTTGGGGACCATTTTGATCCGCTTCTGGTAGAAATTCGAGAATATAATAAGTTGAAATTGAAAGACTAACTCTTCATCTACGAGTTGAATTAAAAATTTCTAAACTATCTGCCATAGAACACGTATTACAGCCGATTTTGCAAAGCATGTTTTACGAAAGTTGAAAAAGTAGTTAATTTCGACGGCCATTTTGGCCCACTTCCGGTAAAATATCGGCGATGAATTATACTGAAATTGAAAGAGCAACTCTTCTGCTACGTATTGATGTAAAAATCGCAAAACCATCTGTCTTAGAACGCGAGTTATAGGCGAATCTGCAAAGCATGTTTTGCAAAAGTTCAAAAATTGGTTAACTTTGAGGGCAATTTTGACCCACTTGCGGTAGAACTGCGACAATAAGTTATACGGAAATTGAAAGACCAACTCTTCTGCTACGCAATGATGTAAAAATCACAAAACTATCTGCCCTAGAACGCGTGTTACAGCCGAATTTGCACGGCATGTTTTGGAAAAATTCAAAAATTGGTTAATTTCGAGGGCCATTTTGACCCACTTCCGGTACCATTTCGGAGATAAGTTATATAGAAATTAAAAGACCAATTCTTCTGCTACGCAATGATGTAAAAATGGCAAAATTATCTGCCCTAGAACACGTATTACAGCCGATTCTGTAAAGCATGTTTTACAAAAGTTTAAAAATTGGTTCATTTTGAGGGCCATTTTGACCTGCTTGCAGTAGAACTGCGACAATAAGTTATACGGAAATTAAAAGTCCAACTCTTCTGCTTCGCGTTTAAATTACCATTGATAAATTGCGAAATTTTAACAAACGCGGATTTTCAAGCGAGAGCTTGCACGCCCGTTGCAAACGGTGGAAAGAAGTGCGCTGTGGCGTGCGCATGCGCAACCACAAGTAATCCTAGTCGTTTGCGTTTGTTGAGCAAATGTTCCTAAACTTCTATTTCTCGTCTAATTTTTTACAGCATCACTTCTAACAACTCCAAATGGCTAAAATCGCTCGCCTTTCTCATGCTCCGCTCCGCGAAATGAAGAAAACTAATATTCATCATAATTTATTCGTCACCATGAAACATTTTGCTTCCACGCTGTCGTATGCTCACTTCACAATAAAAGTATTTGTTTAAATTGATAATAAGTGGGAAAATGAAAAGCAAACAAGACACAATTTTATTGTTGTATTAAACCTACACATATAGATCATAGTCTCGAAATAAGTATAATATCTAAATATATCTTCTGTAACTTGAAACGATTCATTAACGTCCGAAACAAAACCTCTCAGCGCGCCGTTCGCGCCAGCAACGTTTCGAAGTACATTCAAGTATGCAGTAGTTGTGTTCTCTATGCTAACGATAATTAGTTCCGCACGCGATCGCCACGGCAATATTTTGTTTTGTAATGGTACTCGGAACGAATCGACGTATGCGCGAGACACGTTCGAATATTCGCTTTGATTATTCCTTATGTAATATATATCCACTTCTGTACAATTCTACCCCGACGCGCCGGCCCACCATCGCCGGCGCGCGCGCGTCGCGTGTACTTCGATATTTACATTGCAAAACGGGAGCGAAATATAATCTGGTAATGTCTCCAAATATGCTAACTAATGCGTTAAAAAATCGCGTCGATGTTGCAATCGTCGTAAGTCGAACATTAGAAATCCCTATACACGTTTTTTCTTTTTAAATATTTACAAGTCTTTGCCCGCCCTCCCCAACGTTCAGTCCAATTTCGCGCGCTTCTCCTCGCCGACGTCCTCGTCGAGGGAGGCGTCGGCCAGGCCCCGCTTGGGGTGCTGCCCCTCCGGCGCGCTCTCGTCGGCCGCGCCGCAGAACACCGACGTTTGCTCGACGGGAAAGTCGAACATGTCCGGCGGCGGTTCGCTGAGCGAGCTCATTTGGCTGGTCATCGTGCACATGTCGCCGGTGGCCAGCAGGTACTCGGCCGTGCCGTCCTGCGGCTTCGCGTCGCCGTCGACCGTCGACGTCGCGACGTCGCCGTCCGCCGTCGGGTCGCGCTCGCCGGCGGACTGATTGTCGTCCGGGTCCTCCGTGAGCAAGGGCATCGACATCGGCCCGGCGAACTTCTCGCCGTCGTCCAGCGTCGGCAGCGCGTAGAAGCTCGGACTGCTCAGGTCCGCCGACGTGGCGGGCGCGTCCGCTATCGTCAGCGGCAACTCGATGCCGCCGGCGAGCTCCGCTTGCAGCAGGTGCACCTGCTGCTGCTGGTTGCTGACGGTCTGCGCGATGTGCGGATCGGTGATCGTGATCGGCAGGTCGACGTTCTTGGGCACCTGCCGTGTGAGGACGTCGCATTCCTTGATCTTGGCGCTGGCGCTCGGCACCTCCAGCGGCGTCATGATCGGCGAGTTCACCGTGGACGTTTCCAGCACGTTGTTCGCGGCGAGCGGATAGCCGGGACTGAGCTGCGCCTGCGGCTGCGGCAGCTTGCTCGCGCCGACCGTCTGCTGCTCCTGCTGAAAAACGTCCGTGTCGGCGAGGGCGGCGGCGAGAATGTCCTGGTTCTTCGCCGTCGACTGCGCGCCGAACAGCTGGCTCGTCTCGTCGACGGCCTCCGCGCCCAGCTGGCTGTTCAGCGACATCAGCATGTTGTTGTCGACGTCGGAGTTGATGAGGATCTGTTGGCCGTCCGTGTGGATGAGGATGTTCTGGCCCTCGACGTGCGCCAACAGGTTGGCGATCTCCGGATTGCCCTCGGTGAGCGACTCGAGGAACTTTTGCGTCGCCACCGGATCGCCGGTGATGATCAGATTCTGCTGCGTGTCGCCCTTGTTGATGCTGCAGGTGATGGCGTGAATTTGTTCGGTGGGCGCCTCGGCGTCGGCGCCGACGTCGGCGACGTCGCCGACCTGCTGGTCCAGCGGCGCGCGCGGCTGCAGCGCCTGCTGCTGGACGGCCTCGTGCGGCGTCGGCGCGACGACCTGCTTCTGAATCTCGGGCTGCTTCTGCGGCGTCGCCTTCGTCCTCGTCGCCTGCGTCGTCGTCGTGCTGTCGGTCGTCTCGGCGCCGGCGCCGGAGCCCTCGATCTGCAGCACCATGTTGCTCCAGTCGCCGCCGAGGTTCAGGTTCGGATCCAGCGACATCAGCGCCTCGTTGTTCAGCGGCGTGAGGCTGCCGGACTCGTCGAGCGTGACGAGCATGTACGACTGCGGCTGGCCGTCGACGGTCTCGCTGGGCAGCGCGAGTATCTGGCCCTCCATGATGGTGGTCTCGTTGCCCATGGCGTCCTGGATGACGAGCTGCTTGGGCGGTCGCTCCTCCTTCTTCTCGACGACCTTCGGCGCCTCGACCTTGGCGACGACGGACGCCGCCTTCTGCGCGAGCGGCGCGGCGACCGCCGCCTTCTGCTGGCGCGCCGCCTGCTTCGGCGGCTCGGCCTTCTTCGCCACGGAGGTGGTGATGGGCGCCAGCGGCGGCACCACGGCGTTGCGTTGTGCCTGGCCGGCGGCGGCGGCCTTCTGGTGTATCGCCGAGCGCGTCGCGTCTGCGACGGGCGCGGCCTTCTTGACGACGCGCTTCACCGGCATCGCGCCCGCCTTGCTCTTGCTCGCCGCCCGGTTGATCGCCTCCAGCTGTTCGGCGACCTTCTTCTCGATCTCCTCGTCGCTGGTGCCGTGAATCCGGTTGACGACCTCGCCCTGCTGGTTTTTGATGATGACGGTGCGCGTCTGCCCCGGCGAGCCCTTCATCGGCGGGAACGCGCCCTGCAGCGAGAACTTCGGCGCCACCTTCTGCTGCTGCGCCGCCGCCGCCGTCGCCGGCTTCGCGTCAATCTTCGGCTTCTTCACGGCCATCAGGCCCGGTCCGGGCGACGCCTGCGCGTGCGCGACGATCTTCGTCCTGTCCTTGATCTGCGCCGGCGAGGCGGCCTTCACGATGGTCTTCTTCACCTGCCCTTGATAGCCGAGGAGGCGCTGGTTCTCGGGCGTGATCAGGACGCGCTGCTGGTGGCCTTGGTTGTTCGTGACGATCATGATCTTGCTGCCGCCGCCGTCGGGCGCGGCGGCTTTGGACTGCAGGATGGCCGGCTGCTTCTTCGCCAGCGGCCGCTTGCCGACGGTGTACTTGGAGCCGGACGCGGCGGCGTTCTGCGACGGCACGATGACGAACTTGCCCTGCTTGCCGCTGGCCAAGATCGTCGGCTGGTGCTTGGCGACGGCGGACGCGCTGGTCGCGACGGCCGGCTGATAAATCCGCTGGCCGGTCTTCACCACCTTCGTGTACGTCTTCGACACGGGCGTCGTCTTCAGCGCGCTCGCCGGCGCCGCCGCGACCTGCTTGGGAATCGGCTTGATCTGCTGCGCCACCGTCTTCCGCACGGCTTGCGCCGCTGCGCTCTTCCCGGCGTCGGCGTCCACGCTCTCGGCGATCAGCGAGTCGCCCAGGACGATCGGCATGTTGTCGATGTCGAACGCGTCGTCCTCCTTGCCCTTGGGACTGTTGAGCAGGTCGTAGACCTTCTCTTCGACGGTCTTCGTCGAGCCGGTGGGCACCTTGATCGTCTGCTGCTGCACGATCGGCGGCTTCTTGACCTTGGAGATCGGCTGGAGCACCTGGCCGGCGGCCGTGATGATGGTGTGCTCGAGGATTTTCGGCTTCGACTTGGCGGCGGCGGCGGCGGCCGTCGGCGTCGCCGGCTTCTTGCCGCCCTCCTCCTCGACGGGCGCCTTCTTCGGATGCTTCGTGATGATGAACGCGTCGATGTCCTCGATGTCGTCGTAGGTGCGCTTGACCTTCTGCACGGACACGACCGAATCCGCCGGCCGCACGATCGTGTCCGACAGGATCGTCGGCTTCGACCGGCTCGTCGACGCCGACGCCGACGAGCCGGCGATGATGCGTCCGACCGGCTTGCCGGCCGCCGGCTTCTTCGTCTCGACGTCGAACTTGGGATTGGCGATTTTGGGTAAGGGCACTTGCTGTTGCGTTGGCGTTTTGGCCGAGGGCGTCGACACGCGCTTGTCGGAGAGGATGTCCAACAGCTTCGTGGTGCTCTCCTGATCGACGGCCGCCAGTCGACTGTTCAATATGATCGGTTTCTGACTGGCGCTTTCGACTTCCATCGTCGCGGCCACGCTCTCGCTGCCTTGCGCGTCGTTGCCTTCCGCAGACGAGATCGTCGTCGTCGTCTCCGGCTTGTCTTTCTCGGCGGCTGTGACTTTCGGAATGCTCGCAACCTTCTCCGTCCCGCCTTCGATGATCTTGGCGATTTCGACCTGCCCGTCGGCGAGAATATTCTCCGGCACGACCGTAACGTTCTTCTCGATGACGTCCTTGTTCGACGTCGACACCGAGGCGAGCAAATCCAAGGGATCGGCGCTCGCTTCCGCTGCCGCCTCCTGTTGATCATCCACGATTTGGTCAACCTCCGGCTTTGCGACGGCGCGTTCCTCGACGACGCCTCCGTCGTCATTCGAACTAACTTCCACTCTGTCCGTGATGCTCACCTCCTGGGAGGTCAGCGATATCCGCCGGGGCGACTTCGCCGTCGGCTTCGGCGCCTCCTCGTCGCGCTTGGCGATCTTTTTCGGCGTGCTGGCCGGATCGAACCTCGAAGCGTCTTTGTTCAGGATGATCGGCGGCGATTTCATCGGCGACGCGTGCGCCGGCGTCTTCGTCGGCGACTTGCCGGGCGATGCGTCTCTGGGCGTGCGCGCCTCCTCCGGCTTGGCCTGGACGACCTTCGTCTTCGGCGGCGACAAAACCTTGAGCCAAGCGTCGGCGCTCTCGTCGGCCGGCGCGTGCAGCCGACTCAGTTCGTCTAGCAGCGCTTCGCCGGTCAGCTTGACGCCCTCCTTGATCGGCGCCTCGTCCGCTTCACCTTCGACGGTGATTCCGACCTCCTCTCCCTTCGCCTCGGGCCGCGCGGGCGACGTCGCCGTCGGACTGGCCTCCGTCTTGTCGGCGCGCGACGAGCGAAGGTACGTTTTCGGCGAACGCGCCGCTGCCTTGGACGCCGGC